>JZLH01S0029680.1:65949-92503 GCA_001188425.1 Eucidaris tribuloides
TTTGGTTCGATTTTACACATTTATCAGGAGTATCCCAGTAAACAAGAATATTATAAAAGTTATGAAAAGGGGTTGGTGTTGGACAGAATTCAAAGGTTGTAGTTTGTTTGTTGTTGCTTCTGTTATGTGTATATTGTACAGTAAATGCATTTGTATGGTATATGTTATATGTAGTTTAAAACCTTTTTTCGTGAACACAAATCAAATCCAAAGTGAAATTGAATTGAATTCAAATGTTACGCCATTATGCGGAGACCATTGTACTTCAAAGCCATGACACTACTTCCTGTGCATAGACTTCTACACTTATTTCTTTAAATCACAGTATCTGCTTTCACCACCACAGAACAAACACCAATCTTAGTGAAATCACTTGCATCAAAACAAATCAAGAGCCCATACCGTGGAACCCCCCCCCCCAAAAAAAAAAAAATAAAATAAAATAAAAATAAAAAATCACCTACGTGCCTCAATGTTAAAGCAATTTAAATATATGGTCCTGGACTGGCATTAGACTTTGGGGGGATGAATTTGTTCAACCAGGAAAATGTTTTGTATGTTTTCATGACATAAACTTTGTTGATTAAAAATAAAATCATTGATCCAGACTCAATGGGTACAATTTATTGTTTACCATTGTGTGTTAGTGTAATTGAAAACATGTTACAGTGTGAAGTGTATTTTGTTATGGGAAAGACTTAAAGAAACTGTTGAAAAGTGAAAGAGTATGATATTTTGCATAGTACTGAGTTAAATTCAGTACACGTGTTTAGGCCACAGTCGCTATTCGATCTATTAGTGCATATACTAGAATTTGTTTCTTTATCAAAAACATCAAGTTCATTTTTTTTTGTAACTTGGACCTTTTGGTGTAGGACAGTTTGAAAAAAAATAAATATGAACAAAATGTTAAATCCAGGGAGTTTGTGCTCAAAATGAGGTTTAAATCTTTAATGAATCTCGTCAATATATTTGACAACACAAACATAAAAATCAAGGTATACCTTTACACAATGTGTGCTGAAAGTCAATAACAAGAGAAACGATGTGAATTTAAAGGTCAGTGAACTTTTAATTACCTTGCTCAAGGACGGCTTGGCCTTTTGTCATATATTTTAAAGCCTTCTTGTAGTATATATTATAGGAAAGGTTTGTTGTTGTTTAAAATCATCAAATTTTATCAAACTGCATATCATTCGATAGACATTCTAAATATCTTTTATTTGACACCATTTATGTGAAAATCTACCTACGGTATCTGTACAAGAATTATTATGCTATAAACCAATAACGGGAAATTATGTTTATTTAGAGGTCATTGAACTTCTAATAAACTTCCTCATCTTTTAGTATTTAAGATGTGGATCTTGAGCAAAACCAAAAGCGTTTTAGTAAATTTTAACTTTAATTTCAGGCCAGTTTGTACCAAAATCCGAAAAAATGTGAAAATTTGATAGTTTTTGCCCAAAATGGGCGCTTTAAATGTTTCAGATTTCCTCGCAATGGATATCATTGGACAGATATAACTGATATATTTCATTTGACACCCATTATGTGAAAAACACGTATCCGTTGAAGATTTATTATAGGAAAACCAATGTTAGGGGAAATTACATGATTTTAGGGGTCATTGAACTTTCATTGACCTTATGCAAGAACGACTTGACCTGCTGACATACTTATTTGTCATCTTTTAGTATATGTTGTGGGAAAGGTCTTGAGGTGTGAATCGTATGCAAAACCCAAAGCGTTGTAGTTTTTTTGACTAGAATTTCATGTCAATTTGTACTAAAATCTGAAAAATGTGAAAATTTGAGGGTTTGGGCCCAAAATGAGGGCTTTAAATTTGTCAAATTTGCTCACAATGGATATCATTGGGAAGATATTGGTGATATCTTTAATTTGACGTCCATAATGTGTAAAACTATGCATCCGTTTAAGATCTATTATAAGAAAACCAACATTAGGGGATATTATGTGAATTTAGAGGTCATTGAACTTTCAATGACCTTGCGCAGTTACGGCTTGACCTGCTGACATACTTTTTGGTCAACATTTAGTATATATTATTGGGAAGTTTTTGAGGTGTAAACCGTATTAAAAACCAAAACTGTTTTATTACATTATTAGTTTCATTTCAGGCCAATTTGTAAAAAAATCCGAAAAAATGTGAAAATTTGGAGTTTTTAGCCCAAAATGAGAACTTTAACATCATCAAATCTCATCACAATGGGTATCGTTGAATAGATATTTTTAATATCTTTCATTTGACACCACTGACGTAAAAATTCAAATATCTGTTCTGGAAATATATGCAGAAAACCGGACACATAGGAATTTGGGGTCAAATTAGAGGTCATTGACCTCTGACGTCACGTTCCACCACTCCCGACACTCAAGAAATCACTTTTCAAATGTGTCAAGGGATGTTCTACCCAAATATCATAACAAGACACCTGGTCATTTTTGTCAAATAAATTCTGGCTATCTCTTGGACTATTAACTTCAGCATTATCAAGAACCAACAGATCTGCACAGTGTAACCCGACAATGATAGGGTTAAGTTCTGACATTCCCTCACAGGCAACATCTGTAGGACCACGGCAGAATACAAGCCACCTTACACCAACAAGCAAGATAGATCTAGAGAAACACTCAGATGAAACTTGTGAAACTCTTGATAATTCCGGGATCGGAGAGATATCGTCTTCCGTCGCATGCCCTTCCGTAGCATGCCCACCAGTCACGGGTGCCAATACCATGTTGTCATCATCGCCCACCAGTTCTTCGGAATGCCCTGTTATGATAACTTCCTCTGTCAACGATCTGAATGCAGATGGAGACGACTTCAAACCGAATGCATCATGTACTTTACTGCTCCTGCAAGCGGGAGATATTGAAACAAATCCTGGCCCCACGAAAAGGTGAGTTCAATCCAGAAAATCGCCCTGCGCTACATTTAGCTGT
The DNA here is from genome assembly GCA_001188425.1 of Eucidaris tribuloides. Lineage (NCBI taxonomy): Eukaryota > Metazoa > Echinodermata > Echinoidea > Cidaroida > Cidaridae > Eucidaris > Eucidaris tribuloides. The sequence goes on from JZLH01S0029680.1 coordinate 68,917, forward strand.
ACAATTATGTACTTCTTACCATACTCAAGTGTTATTTACTTGGGTTTCAGTACAATACTTGGCTCAAATAAGGTTTCCAGGAGGAAAGAATAATAGATCCATTTGAGCAAGTTCCTTGATCAATAATTAGGGAGAACAAGTAGATTTTCACACTTCTAAGCTTACGATAGCGTTCAATGATAATGACGAAAACTTGTTTTATAAGACGGGTTATTAATCAAGTTTCTAAGATCATAAAGCCTCGGTCACATTTGGTCTACGATGTCCTTACGGAGCCCGTAAACTCATCGTATCTTGCATAGCGTACGATCTTCCTAGGGTGACAAGCTTTGACTGTACGATTTAGCACGATTTCACGGGCTCCTCACGGGAATAGCCTCTACGATTTTTGTTTAGTGTGAAATTTGACAAATTTTTAAAAATCGTAAGCCCGTAGACTTATCGTAGAGGGCATTGTACGATCGACGCAGGGACATCGCACCGAGGCTGTGCGCTAATTGTACAATCATCGCACGATATCGGATATAGCTAGGTCACATTTGACTGCGTACACCATACGATAACTACGATTTATGGTACGATGGGGGGGGGGGGGTGGAGGCATCGCAGATGGCGACGGTCTACGAAGTATCTACGAACATCGTGCGGTGTCTTTTACGGGCCTTTGAGTTTGGGCCGGTGCAGAGGCTGTACGAAAATCGTACAGCTATCGTACAGAGATCGCTCGTTAGCCCTGTAGTATCCTCAGCCTCTTCACAGATCGTTCTAGATCGTTCGAGACAGTACGGAGATTGTACGATATTGTGCAGAAAATCGTACAGTATTGTGCAGGGGCTGCACATAGATTGTGTATAGCCATTGTGTTATTATGAGTGTTCAAGTACCCACTACAATAGCCGATATCGTACAATGACTGCACGATCAGCGCAAAGCCTTGGTGCGATGTCGTGCGTCGATCACACGATGCCATCTACGATAAGTCTACGTGCTACGGGCTTACGATTTAAAAAAACAATGTCAAACCTTCACGCTAAACAATATCATAGAGGCTAAGATGCCCCGAGGGAGGTCCATGAAATCGTACGAAAATCGTACAGTCAAAACTTGTCACCGTGCGGAGATCGTATGATATGGAAGATACGATGAGCTTACGGGCCCCATAAGGTCATCGTAGGCCAAATGTGACCAAGGCTATTTGGGGAGGGGCAAACAAATCGTGGGGAGGTTGCAACCTCATAGGGTCATCGTAAGATCTTCGTACAACTATCGCAGGGTTCCCTGAAACTGATCATACTATATCTGTGAAGAGGCTGTGAAGACTGCAGGACAACTGCAATTATCTCGCACGATCTCTGTATGATAGCTGCACGATCTCCGTCCAGTCTCTGCACCTGCTCGAACTCAAGGGCCCGTAGGCCCCTACAAGAAATCGCATGATGCTCGTAGATAATGTGAACATGATACGTCGTAACCCGTAGCCATCTGCGATGCCCCCCAAATCGTGCAATGAATCGCAGCTAAAGTTATCGTACGGTGTCCGAAATCAAATGTGACCGAGGCCTTACTTACAGAAATTGTCCGTTATTTAATATATAGCTTTTATATAGCGTATTTCATGTAACCTAGATATATCAATGCCAATGAAGTTTTGTTCACTATTTCATATCGTCGGCGGTCATCCGAACCGTCGTATGCCTATACGACGGTGCGAAACGTGATTTCGAGAAAATTGAGTTTAAATCTAACCATATAATACCACTGCCCATGCAACGCTATTACGGATATTCATTCCTAGAAAAATGTATGGCAGGAAGGCCAAGGATCTCTTTTGAAAAGCAGTGTCTTTATTTTCACTCAAAATAAAGAATTGGGGGAGAAATCTCAAAAGAGCTAGACGCATGTATTTTCGGTTTCATTGCTCATGATTTCCCCTCTACAAAAACCCCATAGCCACTTATACACTCCTGACCGCAATTTGGATGCGCGCGGTCAAGCAAACTGTCGTATGTCTTATTTACACGCAAAGTCAATGCGGACACATACGACAGTTTGCTGACCGCGCGTATCATACGCGCTGTACACTATTTCAATGGGAAAAGCGCAATTTTTACAAAATTGATACGTCCTTGCATTACAAACACCTCAATATCTTGAAAATTAAAAGTTTTTATATCACGGTTCTTTCTCTAGATATAGAATGAGACCTATACTTTCATTTGCTGTAGAAAACTCAAAATCGATATTTTGACCCCAGATGGACATAATGTACAACGGTTCGGATGATCGTTGACGATATGTTTAGCTGTAATACAACACATTCACTGCGTATTCCAATACCAAAATTGGCTAGCTGATCATTGAAATCAGTTTATCATACCGATTAATTATCATATCATAGATAAACAACGAGAATTAATTCCAGATACTGTGAACATGGTAATTAGCTGTGCTAAATACGCATTATGCAAAAAGGTCCACCGTTGCCAAAATGGCAACGAAGCTGCCCAGGGAGAACACAAATCAACAAAAAAGCTGTAGCGAACAATTTGTTCGGCTAATGCACATGGTACACGGTACCGTCTGCTCGGCATCATTCTAATTAATTCACTGTGCCTGTTATCTTTCTGTGAGACAATTGAGTTAATTATCAGCATAATTTTTAATGTATAATGAATAGTAAGCTTAGTGCAAAAAGAGTGAACACAACGATAACACATCTATTAAGGGGTTTTCTATGATGAGAAATTCATCTATGACACCAGTTTTATGGGTAAAAAAATTAATGCTCAAGGTCGCCAAGGTAGCAGCCAAGCTAAATTAACTTCAATATTTATCGAGAACATGAACCAATACATAACTTTATACTCGACAGACTTTTCAAATCAAAGGTCCCCGCCAGGGGTCAACAACCTTTTAAACCTAATTCTTTTTTTGGGATCAAGTTTCCATTATGGCCCATAACTTTGCACTCATTTGCCCAATTGTGACCAAACATGGGTGGTAGATGTCTCATAGGGAGCTGAAGGTCACCAAAACGTTAAAGGTCACCGAGCAGGGGGTCACCGACCTTTTTGAGCAAGTTATTTTTTTTATATGCGCGAAAGTGGAGAGACAAATTTTGGCTATTCCCTTGTTTGTGAAATGTGAATATTAAAGGTGAATGAAACCCAGACATCGACTTGCATTCAGAGAATAGATAACAATAAGGGAAAGAAAATGGTGAAAGTTTGAACAAATTTGACTGAACCATTCAAGAGTTATAAATGTTCAAAGCTTACATAATCCTTATGTATGGAGGATTCTTAAATTGGCAACATCACCACTTTTTGAGATGAAAGTGTGGAGAACTCCCTATTGGTTTTGTACACACATTTTCACAAATTTACGTTTTTCTGAATTGTTAGTTGTGAAGGTAATCAAATTCTTCCAGAAAACATGTACAAATCATTTTTTTGCTGGGACATACTTGTTCAAGCAAGAGGCAATCAGATATTTCATAAAAAATTAGAATAAGTGAAAATTTGTGAACAAAGCCAATGGGGAGTTCTCCCCTCTTTCATCTCAAAAAGTGGTAGAGTTGCCAATTAAAGAATCCTCCATAACAACTATTAAATACACTTTGAACATTTACAACTCTTGAACAGTTCAACCAAATTCGCTCAAACTTTCACTGTTGTATTTCTTTTATTGTTCTGTATTCTCTGAGTACAGAAAGATGTCTGGGTTTCATTCTGCTTTAACCCTAGCCACATCGTTTCCACGTACTTGATATTTTTCTCATTAAAGCCCAAGTTTAGTTTTAGTATTTTTTATTTGAAAGCTTTATGTCCAAAGGTCATATCATACAAATAACAGATTCTGAATGTCTTTCGTTTTTTTCATAATTAATTAATGACAAATTCGGGTGGACCCCCGAGATTCCTCGGTACCCCCCCCCGAGATTTTCGACTATATTTTACATCTGAGTTATACCTCACCTGAAAGAGCAGAGTCCACTTTTTTCTGATGAGGTATAACCCATATATTCGCAAGACGTGGGCGGTTGTCCTGGCCTGACTCGGATAATATTCGGGAATGCCCGTATACTTTCGGAAAACGAGCGCGCACGAATTGTGTGCAATTCCCTATGCAGCACGTATCCACCCGAAGAAAGGCGAACTAAGCCCAATTGACCCTCATTGGCAATTCTGTTCGCAGCTCCACGATTGTTGTTTCGCACCACTGAACTCTATACTACGTAGCATAGGGTTCAGTGTTACGCACTGCCTTGCAATAGGGGCAAGCGTAAGGTAAATAAACGTACATGGATTACGAGCGGCGCGTCCCTTTAACACCTTATCAACCCTTTGGATGCTGTAATGTGAAATATAGTCGAAAATCTCGGGGGTACCGAAAAATCTCGGGCCGGGGTCCCTCCGAAATTTTTCATTACTTAAAAAAAACACGAAAGACATTCAGAATCTGTTATTGGTATGATATGACCTTTGGGCATAAAGCTTTCAAATAACAGAAAAATCTCGAAAACTAAACTTGGGCTTTAACGTGAGACATCTTGATCCAGTCTATCAGACAGCGACATTTTTCGCATTGCTGATGAGGGTATACCACGTAAGGACTACCAAGCTCTCGGTTTAGAACTAGGATTTGAGCAAAATGAGCTACTGGAGAAGGAACAACAGTTTCTACACGACGATAAAGGCCTTATCACAGACATGTTGATAGCATGGAGAAAGACGCAAGGTATACCTGACCCACGAAGTAAATTACGCGAAGCTTTGTCACAAGTTGGATTGCAGGAACAAGCAGATACTCTCGTCAGTAAGTATTGATTATAATCAAATTTTAGATAGTAATAGCTCCCGTGGTGTTTAGCAAACGATAAACGTGTGGGTTTAGTTGAGGTTGTGGGAATTTGGTTAGAACAAGTGAAAAATACAATTTTTATGGTTGGCTTTGTATCACCAGCCATAGAAAAATGTTCGAACCTGAATGATCAATTATTGTCTTTATAGTAGTCAATACCATATTTCCTGTGGCATGTTTACATAAATAAACGGTACTGCACAGGAATACGAGCAATAGTTATATCGGTCATCTGTGACAAATCAAATCGAAATAGGGTAATAATAGTTGGTATTTTGTTCAGTTAACAGTATTTTGTGGTGACAATAGGATAATGCCTTTTTTTTTGGGGGGGGGGGGTTGGGATCCAAGAAATAAAAGGTCAACAGCGCAACATGGCACCTCCCACTTCTATGAGGTGTTTGTACCTGATTATGGTAATGTACCCTATGTTTCTGGGGTCAGGCAATCTGTTTATGGAATAAGAAGTAGTATCACACTGTCTCAGGATTTAAGATATATTTTCCCAAAATGTACCCATTTAAAAAGTTAATTTAGACCCAAACAGTAGATCTCAGGGTTCTTTGCTGTTGACCCGTCAAGCGATGTGCGATCAGCGAGGCAGTGAAAGCGACCGATCCGGGGCGTGGGGGGGGGGGGGGTCGCAATCAGCAATTAGCGAGACAGTGAAGCGACCGAGCCGGGGGGGCGGATTTGAAAAGGGTGGATACGCCCTCCCTTTGAAAAAAAAATATTGCAGTCCAGTCGCATGAAAACACAATAACTTATACATGACCTGGATTGGTGGTTTGTAATGCCGAAAGTGAACTGTCATTATGTTCATAAAAACCTGGTTTTTCCTTTAAGTAGGGAACTTAATACTGGTTTTTTTAATAGAACTCAATGTCAAGGCATTCACTGCAGTTGTTATAAATTGGAGAAACGAGTGGGCATGACTTGAATTCAGCATCCAAAAACGTCGTCTAAAATAAACCTAAACTCAGCCTCATTCTCAGAATCTTACTCTCAGTTAACTGTGACCTCGTCTCGAGACTAGAGTGCCGTTTTAAACAACGTTATTTATAAATGATTCACCAAATACGTAATAAACAGGTCATGAACATTTTAACTTCGGGAACATCCAGAATCGTATTTCCATAACCCAGTAAACAGAAGTATGAGAACAAGAGTACTGCGGCACTGCACATGGACATGCATGAATCTAAAGCAGACACCGATGCTATCGCAGCCCTGCGCTGCACACAAATTCCAGAACTGTGACTTAAATGATTGCGTAAACCCTTTATAGTGCAAAACACATGTATTGTTCTACTTTATTCTTTTTTTGGGGGGGGGAGGACTAAAACATTGATCCTCGGTTCCAGACAAAATTCGCGAGTTATCATGAATAAAATATGGAAGTAAAACAAAAGTAAATAAATATTTTTTTTTGGCCAATGATAACGAAATATTTGATAGTGAAATTGAACAGCAGTTTTTTTTTACCTGTGCTATATTAAAGGCAATTTCACTAGTAATGAAAACAATAATAACAAATACATTTATTAGACAGATTGATGGGGCGCGTGACCCATTATCCATTACCTCCTTTAAGTTTTGTTTTTTTAACATTGGATTGTCTCGACTGAATCGGGAAAGCAAATATTTACAAATGAAACATGGGTAATGTCCTTCAAAATACCAAAGCAGTGATAAAACAAAACATAAAAAAGATATTGAGTATTGAGTATTGAGTATTGAGTATTGAGTACTGAGTATTTATTTATTCATAAATTCATATATTCATATATATACATAACGAAATTTCAGATATACATACAAAGCAAATTCCAGATTGTTACACACGAACGATTACATTATAATTTTTGGTATCATAAGGAATTAAAATTTACATGTATGCGTCATTTCTGGGAATCAACGTTTCAATTAATATGGAAAAGGGAAACGCCATAAGCAAAGCTTGAAGGTGACGCTCCCTTACATGATAAAACTTACGTCACAAATTGGATTCCGTTATGCATAAATATTTTTAACAAAAACAAAATCAAAACAAGTTGCCATGCAATGTCTACACTGGACCACCCCCGAAAGATAAGTCCCCAGTCAAATATCTTATAAACAGCATGATATGATTTACACACATTATGTAATTAATAGTTTAGATAAACAATACACACAGAACGAGTATAGGATATTATTCTGAAATATATGAGACATTGAACTTGTAGATAGTAATCCCAGTACGCAATACATACACTGCAGAATATTTTAACATTTTATATATGCATGATGTAGAAAAGGTATGTGCTTTCAGTGGCGTGCCGTGGGTCAACTCATTGACGGGGCACCCACTCCCCCCAAATTTTATTTTCAGATGGTGGATTTTTAGCACTTCGTGTACGCCAAGCGTATGTAGGGGTACTAAAAAAAGTTTGGCTAGTTTGGCAATGTAACGATTTTCAATAATTTTGTGATGAATTTGGCAAGTTTTTCATGTTTATTTAGTCCAGAAGTTTGGCACTTCACGTGGTTTCAGCGTCCCCACAAAGATTTTTTTTGCAGATTTCATACCTTTGAGGGGTGCTTTTTAAGAATCTGGATGATGCCAGCTTGGCACCCTTGGGCATTTTGCGTAATATGCAAATTAGGGCAGCCATTACTGAAATTTCATTATTTGACCATAACTTGCTTATTTCAAAAGATAAATGTATGATTTTTGTGTCTACTCCTAGTTTTTCAGGGTCTCTGATTCAAATTAGGCCAAAGCCAAAACGATTTGCTCATTTGCATATTCATAATATGCAAATTAGGGCGGCCATTCCTGAAATTCCATTATTTGACCATAACTTGCTTATTTGAAAAGATAAATGTATGATGTTTGTGTCTATCCCTAGGTTTTCAAGGTCCCTGATTCAGATTAGGCCAAAGCCAAAACGATTTGCTCATTTGCATATTCAGGATATGCAAATTATGGCGGCCACTACCAAAATTTCATTTTTTGCCCGCAACTCGATTATTACAAAGGATGACAAAGCAAATGTAGTGCCCACTTCAACGTCTTAGGATATCTGGTTCTGATTAGACCAATCCAACACTGGTTTGCTCATTTGCATCTGCATACTTATGCTAATTAGGAATCATATCGCCTAATAACCGTGTACACCGGTATAATGAATGATATTCCATGCGAAAGGAATGATGCAATATGAACTCATCTTGTAATTTCTTGAATGGATAAGTCTTCATGTAATTCCTCATTTGGTACACAGATCACTTAAACATAACCATGCACATGAATTAGTTATGCTAATGGATGTTTTTGCTGCAATTCACACCATACAGCTATTACTAACCTGCCTATCTTCAACAAACCTCTGGTATTCACTCCATCATCAAGTCAGTTTCTAGTTCATAAGAAACGTCTTAAGTACACTGCAAGTGACGACCACACCACTGAGTACTCATTGGTTGAATATCCACATAGAAGCAACTCTAACACCACAGGTGGCGCAAGATCCACATCTGGCGTGAATGTTTTTGGAGTCAGAGTTTTAGTGGATTCGTTGCGAGACCATCCATAGTCGGTAGCGTCAAAGAAAGGGGGATTTGGCTCCGAGGTAGATTTCCACTGCATAATTTTCCCTAAATGCCTCACTTGTTGGTGGCATCGATTTCAAAGGTGGGGCAGCAGTAATGTTTTTCTTCCACATTTTCCTCGACCAGAGATCAACTCGAATTTGAGATAAGTCATTTCTTTCTTTGCTGCAACAGCAAGCGGCGATGAACTTCGTGGCTTTGGCAATAACATTATCCAATGATGAGTGAAGATCCCCCAAATGTTGAAATGTGAGCCCTTCTTTCAGCTTGTTGAGACAGTGCCTTTTCCAATTCTATGCAGTTTATGGACAACCCATGAGGAAGCTGACATTAGTTAGTACACCAGGTACTGCACGTTGCCCAGAACCAGGAAGGAGTACATGACATCAATGTGATTTTTGATGATACAGTCTGTTAATGCATTTTTGCAACCAACAGAATCTGAAATGTTACCTAATAATGGAAACAACAGCTCCGGGAGGGTCTCAGTTGACATACAGGCTTTAGGGGAAAATAGTAAAGACATTGTGTCACATCTTTTGGCTGCCCATGGACTTCCTGGCTGTGACATGGTTGCCAAGCTGCATTGAACTGGAAAAGGCACTGTCATCAACTTGCTGAAAGAAGGGTTCACATTTCCACATTTGGGGGATCTTCATTCATCATTGGATGATGTTATTGCCGAAGCCACAAAGTTCATCGGCGCTTGCTATGGCAGCAAAGAAAGAAATGACTTGTTTCAAATTCGTGTTGTTCTCTGGTCGAGAAAAATGGGAAAGAAAAACATTACTGCTGCCCCACCTTTGAATGATACCACCAACAAGTGAAGCATTCAGGGAAAACGTCTAACGAGCACATGTTCAAATTTCGGTTTGGAAGTCTGCCCCTGAGCCGGATCCCCTTTCTTTGACGCTACCGACTATTGATGGTCTCGCGACGAATCCACTAAAACTCTTGACTCCACTCACGCCAGATGTGAATCTTGCGCCACGTGAGATGTTAGATTTGCTTCAATGTGGAAGTTCAACCAATGGACCATGTAGCACTCAGAGCCTCAGAGGTGTGGTTGTCATACAGGATAATTGCTGTGTACTTTCTTTTGTGCCTGTAATGCAGAATCACACTGTCAAAATCCCTACAACAATGACATAGAAAGTGCAACACATAACGAAAATTAAGAGATTTTTATGAACACCGGAGGTTTGTTTAAGATATACAGGTTAGTAGTAGCTGTATGGTGTGAATTGCAGCAAAAACATTCATTGGCATAACTAATACATGTGCATAATGATCTTTAAGTGATCTGTTGTGCCAAATGAGGTATTACATGATGACTTATCCCTAAATAAACTTACAACATGGGCAGATATTGCATCATTCCTTTTGTATGGAATATCATTCATAATATAGGTGTACACGATTATTGGGCGATAATTATGCATATATATACATACAAATGACCAAACCTCTTTTTGATTGGTCTAATTAGAATCAGATACCCTAAGACGTTGAAGTGGACACTACACTTGCTTTGTCATCCTTTATAATGATTGTGTGTTGCGGGCCAAAAATGGAATTTTGGTAAAAGGGTTGCCTTTTTTTGCATATCATAAATATGCAAATGAGCAAATCGTTTTGGCTTTGGCCCTAATCTGAATCAGAGACCCTGAAAACCTAGGGGTAGACACAAGAAATCATACATTTATCTCTTTAAATAAGCAAGTTATGGTCAAATAATGAACTATCAGTAATGGCCGCCTTAATTTGCATATTATGCAAAATGCCGGAGGGTGCCACACTGTCATCATCCAGATTCTTAATCTGCACCCTTCAAAGATACAAATTCTGCAAAAAAAAACTTTGTGGGGACGCCAAAACCACGTTCACCCAAAAAAAAAGGGCTTTTCACAACTGGACTAATACCTTTCATTTTTAGAAAGAAAATATTTGATAAACACCTTTTGTTATTTTGAAAACATAAATTTCCCGTAAATTGCGATTGTGCCATATGTATTATGTTTCTTTTCTTAGCATATGTTGTTCCTATATTTTCGTAGACATTATTTTTGTGGTATCTACTCTATGTAATGTGCCATGAACATCTTTATATTGGGTGAAATGCGCGCTATGCTCACTACTATTATCAATATGATAAACTATCAGTATTTTCTAGCTTCAGAGTCACAAAATTAGCGGGAAGTCAAACCGGGAGGAGTGTCCTCAAACCCACTTACCATTCCAGGAAAAGAATATTGGAAGGCTGTAGAATAAAAAGTACTGAACTCACATAACTTGTTTTGAGAATCAAAGGCTCAAAGTTTTTAAATTTGTCTCAAGATCACGATTGTTTGAGTTGTACATCCAAACTTGGAGAAGTTAATTGACACAATAAGACGATTATAGGACAAAAAACAAACATTGTCACACTAGTCGATTTCCGATAATCAATAATCAATATTGTGGACTTAAGTACCTCTTCTTCTAAAAACAAGGGTCCAGGGAAAACATATGCATTTCTCGAAGAAATGCATGTCAAAACACTTAATTGTATACATTTTTGGAAGGTCCTCCATAATATGCAATTTGTCAATTTTCGACGTTGTGTTAAATTTGACCTCATTTGATCTTTGAAAGGAAGTGACCCCATATCTCATCAACAAAGCACAAAATACATGACAAATTTTATATTTTCTTAATCCTTGTAACTAGTCGAGTAATTTGAGATACAGTTTGAAGAAATTAGAACAAGAGAAAAATTTGACCCCAGTTGAGCCCTACTAGGGAAGGGTCAATTTAACCAAAATAAAAAAAAAAAATCCCGGCATGTAGCGAATTCAAAACAATCACTAGCTCAATTTTACCAAAATGGGACGAGTACTTTTTATTCTATACTCTTCATTTACTTCATGAATTAAGATTTACATAAACAAATGGTTTTCAGGTGGTCGGTTAGTTGGTTCGTTCCTGTAATGTCTGACTGCTTGTAACTCCACAATGCTGTACCATGCCTGACGATTTTTTATCAAAGCATAGATCCTGTTAAATTGAGACTCCGGCTATAGTTTTAATCTACGGTTTCGACTTAATTCACACAAATATTGCTAAACAAATTTGGCGAGAAAAATAAAAAAATGACATAATTTCAGTAAACATAGATGGAAATGTCGGTTCCATGACTGTCACAATATAAATACTTATACATCCCCCCAACTTTGGTATACATAGTGTTCAGCCTCTGTAACTAGGCAGCATAGCCATGCAGCCTATAGTCTACATGTTAATTTGAATAAGTTTTACATACTTAGTTTAGCTTAGCTTACAGTGCATAGTTTGTACAGGTGAAGGTATTGTGTCTAGATAGTTTGAACAGGTGAAGGTATTGTGTGTAGATAGTTTGAACCGGTGGAATTATTGTGTGTGACGTGGGTTTGGATGTAGGTTGGAGACCGAGTGGAAAATCTGGCTAAAGACACCCGGATTTCGTGAGAGCAGGTTGTGCTTGAGAGAGTAACTGACGTGTGTTTGGAGGCAGCAGCAAGGATATGGGGCACGCCCATATATGTTATGTAGTGCAGACATAACACCCTTGGTACATCGGAGAAGCCTTCATTGCTTGGGTCTCTCCTCATGTCAAATACTGTAAGTGAAATTATTTTTGTTTTTAGTCGTGTTTCTAGTACAAACTCATTAAATAGTCATTTTTTTGCCAATGGTTGCAAAAGCCGCTCTAATGCAAACATCTCTTAGAATGTCAAGAAAATACATGTACATTTGGTGCATTAAAGGAGTCGGATATTGATAACAATTCTTATTTGTACATTGTTAAAATTACGTTGTCTTTTCAAGCTTAATACAAATTTAAAGAGTCATGATTTAATTTAGTACAAGTGAAGCTGGTAAAAAGCCTATGGAAGTGAATTTCATATTGTTACAGTATGTGAGCTCTAATTGAAGTAAGCAAACAGAGTGAATCTTTGTTATTCTTAGCAAATGTATATTTTAAATTGCAACATGCAAACGGGAGAAATTATACAAGTAAAATTTGTTAATTGGCAAAGTTCATGATGTTGGCATTGTGTCAAACTGGTTTACATTTTAATCAAAGTACGAATCATTTATTGTGGCATTCATTTGTAAGAATGGTATGATTGTAATACTATGGAGGAAATATTATTAGGAGTGTTTTATTTAACCCTGTATGTTGGGGACGAGCTGGGCTCGTGGCTTGGCACCACGCCTTCATTCGTCGTTACTGGTCGACACCCTTCCCTTGTCGTCGCAATTGATTGACACGCGTCATCAGTCGTCTTCACTGGTAGACGCCCGCTCCTTCCCTGGTTGACGCTCACGTAGTTGATTGATGCTCGCCTGGTCGACGCCCGCCTGGTAAATTGATACGCTATACTGGTCGACGCCTGCATGCTGTTGTCGCCCATGTCGCCACGTGAACTTTCAGTCGTCGTAATGGATTGACTTGCTTCAATTGTCGCTAGTCGCCAGTGGGAAACTGAACTGTGCAGCGAACTCAACTGAACTAAATGCAACTAAACCCGAAGTGCTATTGTTCCGTATCTTTTTGTTAATATAAGTTGAACAAATAATTACGACTTATACAGTATAACAATAAAATACAGAGAATACAGAAGTTTTTGTGAGTGTTGATAACTTGGAAATGATAACTTGAATTTGTAATTGGTACATGTAAATTAAAGTTGATAATTTGGAATTGAAATTAATACACTCAAAGTTCTGTTTTGCACCATTAAACATTTATAGACATGCAACTATCTGTTTCTTTGCTCTAATAAAGAGTATGAATTTATAGTATTTTCAAGAGTGCAAAGGTGTCATATTGTTGTCTGGCAAACACACTATATCCCGAACCCAACTTATCGTTAACCGGGTAGACGACGGTACCCAGAGTTGACAATGACATATGCTCTGGCGACAAATGCTCCGACGACAATTGCTCCGAAAATGCGACGAATGCTCTGGCGACATTTGCTCCGCCGACAATTGCTCCTAAGGTGCGAAAAATGCTCCGGCGACATTTGCTCGGCCGACAATTGCTCTGCGACAAATGCTCCTCCGACATTTGCTCCGGCGACAATTGCTCCTAAGGTGCGACAAATACTCCGGCGACATTTGCTCCGGCGACATTTGCTCAGGCGACAATAGTTCGTAAAGTGCGACAATAGTTCCTAAGGTGCGACAAATGGTCAGGAGACATTTGCTCCGGCGACAATTGCTCCGACATTTGCTATTTAGGTGTGACAATTGCTCCGACGATTGCTCTTACATTTGCTAGTGCTGTTTGCTATCTATTGAGTAACCCAATTTACAATGCATGTTTTTATCCATACACTGTCATTTTAATTTTTATGGCCTGCTATAATAATATGCTGAATCTCTGTTTCTGTATAGGGCTTTGTTCGAAATTTTTGCCGGTTCACATATTCACATACATATCTCATCTTGATATGGATTATTTTGAAACATAGTGCTCACAATGTTAACCAATTTCTTTAAAAAGATTACTTACAGAATTAAAACTTACTCATATATTCTAAAATTCGTAACGCTTTGGAAAGACTATTCAATATACGGCGCATGTTTGTAAGGATGTCTATGACGCAAGCACCTGTATTGTTCTCGTCCATATACACGTGATCGATCAGCTAACAAGACAGAGTGCGGTTCACTGGATGTAACACTCTCAGGCCAACTACGAAAAAAAAATCACTTAGATTTGCGTTATTTAGATAAAAAAATACCTAATTAGTTCACCGGATTGCTCAACGTTAATTCCGAAAATGCAAAAGCACACTGGTTTGGGAGGGGGACACCCCCTCCCCCATCGAACGCTTCAAGCCATCACTTGGGTTGTTCCACGATTGTAGATAATATCCACCCCCACCCCCACTCCCGGGGAAAACTCCTGCGGTACGGCCTAAGTGTGTTTAGTATGTAGTGATTTTATAATAATTTCCAGAAAGAAAACATTATTTTTACTTCAAGTCTGAAACGGAATAAATAGTGTGATGAAATAAACTATTCTTGTTTTATTGATCAAAATCAGAAATCAATTACAGAATCACAACAGTAACCTTTGGCATAACACAGAACAGTGATGCGAACGGAGTGAAAACAAAAGGCCTTTTATATACTGAAATAATATCTTTACATTTGAAGTATAAAGGGTTACTGTATTTTTTAGGATATGACATAGAATTTAAGATTACGTTAAAATTATGAAAATAACCTTAGAATTTAGATCTAAAATTTACGTTGAAATCTACAACCTACTTTTATTGAAAATGTAGGTTTGTAAGTTTTTTTTGTTTGGTTATTTTTTTCAATGGATTATTTCATCGTTATCTTCACCAAAAAAATCCAAATATTGGAATTGGATTGAAATTCGTGAATCCTTTCCTGCAAAATGGTACATCTTTCATTTATAAAACCCAAGGTAAAGTGATGATTGAATATGCCTTACACGGTGCGTATAGCACACGTTGAGAGACTAACTGTCTCAGCGCGTGTAACACCAAATACACGTCTTGGGGCTGAACTTTTTCATATACAAACATTTTGAACAAAACTCTATAGATAGTTCACAAAAAGAGATTTGATTATTTATTATAGTAGGCGATATAAATTAGAATGACAGCGTATGGGGAAAAACATGCATTGTAAATTCGGTTACTCAATGGATTTTCGCGTTTTCAAAGCACTTAACGAAAGCTTCGTGACACAATTTTTTCAGGGCTTCATTTCGAGAACTTAACAATGACACCAATAGCAGACAGAACTTTATAGCTCAGAATTTTTAAACTGAAAACAATGTTAATGCCTTTAACGGCTAAGAGACAATGAGTATACTCTATGTAGAATTGGGGAATGCCCTGAAACAAAAGCTTGTACAGAATTTGAATCACCACCAACAAATAATATTGTTGAAGACAATGAAGGGGAAATGTGGCCAGATTGTAGTATCACGTGACACAGATTACAACTATGATATATTCAGTATGAGGAGTAACGAGACAAAAAAAAAGTCTACTAAACAATGAAAGAGAGAGCGAAAGGAGGTAAAATAACAACGAACAGTTTACCGTAGGCTGAACTAAGGTTACATTTAAACAATATCAATCATCAATACCATGACAATACCATTTATCCTCGTTCTTGCAACAACGGTGATCTTTTATCTGTAATGTCACTTCCAAGAGAGTTCCAGAGGTCTTGATTAGTATGACTAAGCACGATCTGAACATAGAATAAGATTGTGAGAAGGGGTAAATTAAGGTTACTTGCTCAATTTTGTATTTTTGCGATTGACCATAAGTCACCCGAGAATTTGTCGCCGGAGTTATTTTCACCGGAGCGATTGTCGCCCTAGAAATTGTCTCCCATTTTGAACAAATGTCGCCGGAGCAATTGTCGCAGGAGCAAATGTCACCTGACCATTTGGTGCACCTCAGGAGCAATTGTCGCCGGAGCAAATGTCGCCGGAGCATTTGTCGTTGGAGCAAATGTCGTCGGAACATTTTATCGACCGAGCAAGTGTCGCCGGAGTATTTGTCGAGGAGCAAATGTCACTGAGCATTTGTCGCATTTTTCGGAGCATTTGTCGCCGGAGCATATGTCGTATCACCGGAAATGTCACAATACGTGATCAGTGTGTTTGAAGTTACAATAACCTAATCAAAGCAGCATGGGGTTCCCTGGTGCTACTAAGTGCTGATCCAGAACATCGCCAGACAGAATCCTAAGTATTACAAGTATAAATTATAAGGGGTGAAGGCAGAATTTCCGAGGCTTAAATTTTACGATACTTTGGGTAATTGTCTGTAACTTAAAAGGATAACTTTAACTAAAAAACTTTCTAACAAGCATCAGGGGAGTAAAAAAAAATATGTGTGAATGATGTGTCAATATCTATTGTAGACATTATGATGTCAGATAATGACAAATTTAGAAAAAAAAATGAAAATATTGCTGCAGGAACACCTAGTTATGTGAAATATACCTGGAAGGGAAACTGTTAGTCCGGCGGCTTAGTCCAAAATATCGACCGAATTGTTCACTTTTGTCTAAAAGCATCAAATTTGGCACAGATGTTGATATATAACAAACAAATTTAGATATTGGGCCCTCGAGAATTTTGCCAAGGAGAGCCGTGGCAGCCATTTTTTTTCAAAATGGCAGCCTTGAAAAATTGTTTGTTAGAATTCGGAAGATAACTATGTAACGGAACCATATTTTGCCATGTGTGTGACATATGTTAAAGGGGACTAAATTTTCTACAAGATGATACCCTATTTAAAAAGATTCAAGTACATTATAGGTGAAAATTATGGGTCGAAATGTGATATTTTACGATTTTTTCCAAAAAAAATATGAATAAATTTCCAAAATATATTTCCCTATATTTCAAAAACCCTTTCGATTTATGAATTCATGTTTTATCAAAAACTGCCCAAATATCATGGCAATAACTTGAAAAAACTTTACATTCATTGCTGTATCGAAAAAGAAGTTATAGCCATCCGAGGTTGATACTTTGATATTTAGTTAAACCGTACGATACATAACCCAATGTATCAATGGGTGTGTTGTATCAATACGTTGTGTACAAAAGAAGTATCATAATGTACAGAAATCTGTTCTATTCTAAGCAGCTTAATTAGGCATATCAAACCTGTTGTTAACTTTTGTCTAAAAGTGCCAAACTTATTGTGATAAACAAATTTATACATTGAGCCTTCGCGAATTTTGCTCTGGAGAGCCGTGGCAGCCATTATCCAAAATGGCCTCCATTTCACATTCCTGTATAATTATGATGTGCCATTCGTTTCCCATTCATGATGAAACTGTGCACTACACGAAAATACACGTTTCCTACAACTAATTAGCTATCATTTCTAGATATCATTTTAATCAAATAATCACTAAAGTTGCCTATTTAAAGAGTTAATAATACCAAAATCAATTAATCTAAAACAAAATTGAAAGAAATGCTTTGGTACTTGTATAAATCATTTCCAAAATTATTTGTAAAATAATCTATACGTTGCCAACTTGAAGACTGCAAAATCTTTGATGAAACATTGATAAACACTGATTGTAATAATGATAGAAATAATAATAATGATAATAATAATAATAAGAATAATAGCAATAATAATAATAATAATAATAATAATAATAATAATAGTAATAAATCAACATAATCATTGTGATTAATATATTACTATGACCAAATGAACAAAAAAAACTACACCCACGCACACACAAGCACACACAAACATACACAAACATTATCGGAAGATCTACATCTAATGGGAATGAGAGCACTCGTACTAAGGCCAAGTCTGCGTGTGCAATAACCTGCTCATCTATAGTGTTGAAATCGCAGTGAAAATGTACTTGCTGTCTCTGTCTGCAGGAACCGGCTATGTGCCCTGAGGAGCCTTGACATACCGATATCCCCCCCCCCCCAATTTGACCACACCAGCAGTACCCCCTTCTTCGATTGGTTGTAATTAGGGAATGACCAATCGGAGAAGAGAGTCCTGCTGATGATCATGGTCAAAGAGGTGGGGGTTAGGGGATTGTTGTGATATCATTTTATGCAAGCACCTCGGGCCGCAGATCGCCAGTCTCTGCAGACAGTAAGTTCATTTACTGCGATTTCAACACTATTAATCGATAGATGATCCATTTGCAAAAAAACGAGATGAGAAGATAGATGAAGCAAGTAAACAAGAGTGTAAGGACGCAAGTGAAGAAGGCAATGGCAAAGGTCAAGAGTGGAGCATATGAAGAACTGTGTGAGAAAGTGGACACATAGGAGGGAGAACAAGATCTAAACAGATTGGCTAGGCAACGAGAGAGGGAGAGTTAAGAATGTTGCAGGTTAGGTTAGATAAAAGATAAAGACGAGGATGTTTTGAAAGAAGGTGTTTTACAAAAACGACATTTGGAGAAACTGATGAATGAAGAAAACGATGGAGAGGAAAGGATGGATGCTACAGACAGACTGGATGTGGAGGTAGAACCTATCATTACGAAAGATGTGAGAGCAATATGAAAAGAATGAAGAATTGAAAGGCTATGAGTCCAGACGATATACCAGTGTAGGCATGGATGTGTTTGGGTGGCATGGGTGTGGATTTCCTGACAAAGCTGTTGAATAGGATCTTGGATAGTGAAAGAATGCCAGATGGCTGGAGGAAAAGCATGTTAGTGTCAATCTAAGAATAGAGATAAATTTCAAAGTTAAAGTAATTATAGAGGAATAAAATTAATGAGTCATATACTTTGAAGCTCTGGGAAAGAGTGGTGGACACTAGGCTGAGAAATAAAGTGCCAATTTTGTAAGGAGCACGACGGATGCGGTATTTGCAAGGGGGAGGGGCATTGTGTCTTTGCAGATCTCAAAAAGGCTAATGACAGGAGCCGAGAGAGGATTTATGGTGTTGCGTAAGAAAGTCAGGGGTAGTAAAAGTATGTGAGGATAGTGCAGGATATGTAAGAAACATGCTAGGCCGTAAGGTGACTGAATTGTTCAAAGTAAGAGTGGGATGGCACCAAGGATTTGATAGACAGGCGGACGTATGAGGTGGGGAGGACCCATGAACAGGCCATTATCTTCGCAGATGACATTTGTGATTTGCTCTGAGAGCAGTGAGCAGATTGAGGACAATTTGGAAAGTTGGAAATATGCTATGAGAGGAAGGATTGAAATATAGCAGGACAAAAGCAGAACACATGTGTGTTATTGAGATTGTAGCTGGAGATACGGTGAAACTGAAAAGATTTAAGCTCAATATTGCAAAGAAATGGGGACTGTAACACGGAAGACAGTAAAGAGAGTTATAAAGAGAGATGTGTGACAAAGTTGTATCGGGCAGAACGAAGGGGAACATCAGCTATATGACAGTGGTTAGATCAGCCACGATGTACAGGCTTGAGACAGTCCCTCTCACAAAATGGCGGGGAGAAGAGTATGGTGTCGCACAGTTAAAGGCAAGGGATCTCTTTTGCATGCCTAAAAGTTAACATTGTGTAAAGACAATGTCATTTAGAAGAAAATGCCATCCGGGAACCTTTAGCAAAATATAAGAGCTAGAAACTCAGTTTTAGTGGAATTATAGTGACCGTTAGACTCAGATTTACCGAATTGTTCACTTTTGTCTAAAAGCACCAAATTTGGCTCAGATGTTGATTGATATATAATAAACAAATTTAGATATTGGGCCCTCGAGAATTTTGCCAAGGAGAGCCGTGGCAGCCATTTTATCAAAATGGCCGCCTTGAAAAATTGTTTTTTAGAATTCGGAAGATAACTTTGTAACGGAACCATATTTTGCCATGTGTATGACATCATATTAAAGGGGACTAAATTTACTACAAGATGATACCCTTTTTAAGAAGATTCAAGTGAATTATACTTGAAATTTATGGGCAAAAATGTGATTTTTTTTTTACGATTTTTTCCAAAAATATGAATAATACTCCAAAATATATTTCCATATATTTCAAAAACCCTTTCAATTTATGAATTCATGTTTTATCAAAAACTGCCCACATATCATGTCAATAACTTGTGAAAATTCTAGATTCATTGCTGTATGGAAAAAGAAATTATTGCAATCCAAAGTTGATACATTGATATTTAGTTAAACCGTACAATGCATAACCCAATGTATCAATGGGTGTGTTATATCAATACGTTGTGTACAATAATGTACAGATATCAGTTCTATTCTAAGCAGCTTAATTAGGCATATCAAACCTATTGTTAACTTTTGTCTAAAAGTACCAAACTTGACACAGACATTAATAAATATATAATAAACAAATTTAGACATTGGGCCTTCGAGAAATTTGCTCAGGAGAGCCGTGGCAGCCATTTTCCAAAATGGCCTCCATTTCACATTCCTGTATAATTATGATTTGCCATTCATTGCCCATTCATGATGAAATTGTGCACTACATGAAAATACACGTTTCTTATAACTAATTAGCTATCATTTCTAGATATCATTTTAATCAAATAATCACTAAAGTTGCCAATTTAAAGAGATTCTTATCAAATAAAAAAATAAAACTAAAATCTAAGGTTAAATCTAAAAAAAAAATAAATAAATAAAGTAGTGCTTGGGTACTTGTAAAAATCATTTCCAAAATCATTTCCAAAATAATCTGTACGTTGCCAAATTGAAGATCGCAAAATCTTTGATGAAACTTTAATAAACACTGAATGTAATAATGATGGAAATAATAATAATAATAATAATAATAATAATAATAATAATCCTCATCAACATAATCATCATGATAGGCTAAATATATTACTTTACACTATATCATCAAAAGTACACACACACACACACACACACACACACACACACACACACACACACACACACACACACACACACACACAAATATTATAAACATTATCGGAAGATCTATATCTAATGGGAATGAGAGCACTAGTACTTGCGCCAAGTCTGCTTGTGCAATAACCTGTTCATCTATAGTGTTGAAATCGCAGTTAAAATGTACTTATTGTCTCTGTCTGCAGAAACTGATTATCTGTGCCCTGAGGAGCCTTGACAGATACCGATATTACCCCCTCCCCCCATTTCGACCACACCACTCCTCCTTCTTCGATTGGTTGTAACATGGACCTAGAGTAGTAGGTCCATGGTTGTAATCAGGGAATAACCAATCTGAGATGAGAGTCGTAGTCAAAGAGATGGGGGTTAGGGGATTGTTGTGATATCATTTTTGCCAAGCACCTCGGGCCGCAGATCGCCAGTATCTGCAGACAATTATTCCATTTCACTGCGATTTCAACATTATTAATCGATAGATGTTCCATTTGCAAAACGGGATTAGCAGAGAGATGAAGCAAGTAAACAAGAGTGTAAAGACGCAAGTAAAGAAGGCAGTGGCAAAGGTCAAGAGTGGGGAATATGATGAACTGTATGAGAAGTTGGACCCAAAGGAGGGAGAACAAGATCTAAACAGATTAGCAAAGCAGCGAGAAGGGGCTAGTTAAGATATGTTGCAGGTTAGGTTGATAAAGGATAAAGACGAGGATGTTTTGAAAGAGAATCTACAAAGATGACATGAATATTTGGAGAAAGTGATGAAGAAAACGTGAGAGGGGAAAGGATAGATGCTACAGACATACTGGATGTGGAGGTACCTATCGTTTAGAAATATGTGAGAGCAATATAAAAAGAATGAAGAATTGAAAGGCTATGACTCCAGACGATATACCAATGGGGGCATGGATGTGTTTGGGTGGCATGGGTGTGGATTTCCTGACAAAGCTGTCGAATAGGATCTTGGATAGTGAAAGAATGCCTGATGACTGGATGGAAAGCATGTTAGTGTCAATTTTATAATACAGGTAAATTGGAGAGTTAAAGTAATTATAGAGGAATAAAGTTAATGAGTCATATACTACGGAGCTCTGGGAAAGAGTGGTGAAAGCTACGCTGAGAAATAAAATGTCAATCTTGTGAGGAGCAAGTACGGCTTTATGCCAAGTAGGATTACGACGGATGCCATATTTGCGAAAGAGGGGCATTGTGTGTTTGCAGATCTTGAGAAGGCATATGACAGGAACCAAGAGAGGAGTTATGGTATTGCGCAAGAAAATCAGGGGTAGTAAAAGTAAGTGAGGATAGTGCAAGATATGTAAGAAGCATGCTAGCCGTGAGGTGTGCAGTACGGTGACTGAATGATTTAAAGTGAGAGTTGGATGGCACCAAGGATTTGGCGCTGAGCCCTTTCTAGTTGGCAATGGTGATGGACATACAGGCGGACGTATGAGGTGGGGATGCCCAATGAACCGGCCATTATCTTCGCAGATGATATTTGTGATTATTTTGCTCTGAATGCAGGGAGTAGATTGAGGACAATTTGGAAAGTTGGAAATATGCTATGAGAGGAATGATTAAATAAGAGCCAGACAAAAGCACAGCACATTTGTGTTATTGAGGCTGCAGGTGGAGATACGGTGAAACTGCAAATACTTAGGCTCGACATTGCAAAGTAATGGGGGACTGTAACAAGAAAGACAGAGAAGAAGAGAATCCATTCAGGCTGGAATCTATGGAAGAGAGTTACAAGAGTGATGTGTGGCAAAAAAATAGTGGGCAGAAAAAAGGGGAACATCAGCTATAATGACAGTGGTAAACTCAGTCATGATGTACAGCCTTGAGACAGTCCCTCTCACCTTATGGCGAGGAGAAGAGTTTGTGGACAGTTAAAGATGTTACGATTTTCTGTGGGAGTGACAAGAAGAGACAAATTTAGAAATGGGTTTGTGTGTGGGACAACGAAATCAAACGTAGGAAGGATGCGGGATAAGGCGAGTGGGGGAAGATTGCGGTAGCTTGGGCATGTCCAAAGGAGGGATATGGAGTACGTACATAGGGTAAAGGATGTTGGAAATGGTACCACTAGAAGAGCAGTAGACCAACCAGGAGGTTTGTGAATGTTGCAAGAGACAAGAGAGGACATGAGGCTGGTTGGTGTGACAGAGGACATATCACAGAAAAGATCGTGATTGAGAGACCGCATTCGCTGTGGCCACCTCTCATTTATGGGAGCGGCCGAAAGAGAGAAAGAAAGGTGTTCGACAACTTCCACTTGTGGATTTTATTTACCTATCTATGTCATTTGCTTGGTTGCTTCACGTTAGTGTAATAGTACTAGCCGTATTATCATAGTAAAATGTTAAATAAAGATCAGGCTACTGCTATCATTTATAATATTAGCAGTAGGCTACTCTCATTTCCATGAGGTATACATCTGTGTGTTATAATCTTTGTGAGGAGCTGACAGGTGATCATCCTGTATCATTCTGAAACTTATGTGAGTATTTGTGCAAGTGTTTGTGTGTATGTATGTATGTATGTATGAATAGGTATGCGTGTAGTACTTTTATGTTCAATATCCATTTTATATTACTTTAATCAATAATCAATGAATATAATGATTTTAAATTGATGACTACGACAAGTAAGTGCTTTGGGTGCGTGAGTGTGTGTGTGTGTGTGTGTATGTGTGTGTGTGTGTGTGTGTGTGTGTGTGT
>JZLH01S0029685.1:54871-68722 GCA_001188425.1 Eucidaris tribuloides
TTTGGATGCTATAATGTAAAATATAGTCGAAAATCTCGGGGGTCCCCTCGAGATTTTTCATTAATTAATAAAAAAAACTAAAGACATTCAGAATCTATTATTGCAGGGTTATGACTTTGAGGCATAAAGCTTTCAAATAACAAAAAATCCCCAAAACTAAACTTGGGCTTTTAAAGCAAGGGTTGGACATTTGAAACGAGTGATTTAAATTATTCTTTTGAATTACTGATTTAGATTAAAACACAAAGAAATTCATAAGAAATAGGTCATCTGACAAAAAAACTTAAAGATATTGAAAACATCAAAATTTAACTTTTCCCTTTTTATTAACATCAAGATTAAATTTTTCCCTTTTTAGTTAATAAGTAAAATCAAAGGTTTATGTTTTTGAAATGATTGATTCTAATTCTATGAAATTAACCCCCTTTCCCCACTTGTGTTGGCAATGTTTATGTTGATTATTAAACAAAAAATCAAGAAATAATGTAATTCTAACAAAAATCTGATTTAAACATAATTTTTGTCAAGCCCACCGAGGTGGAGCGAGACTAAGGGATCACTTTGGCGTCTGTCCGTCCGTCCGTCGTCCGTCCGTTACGCTTACAAAAACTTAAATAACTCTGTACTAAATGCTCCAATTTCATTCAAACCTGGGTGAAAGATTGATCATACAGACTTTCAAATTTAAAAGTATGTGAAGGTCACCACAAAGTCAAAGGTCACCAGCAAGGGGTCAACGACCTTTTTGAGCCCAATTTTAAGTTTTACGGCAAGCTTTTGTTATGGCGCATATCTTTGCCCCCAGTTGCACAATTGTGACCAAACTTGGGAGGTAGATGTCTGATAGGGAGCTAAAGGTCACCATTGTTAAGTTTCTTGAGCCAGATTCTATGTACGCGAAACTGGGCGAGACATATTATGGCTACCGCCTTGTTATTTCATAGAAATCGACCACCCTGCTGAGAATTCAAATTTTGTTTTTGCATTTTTGGGGGACAGGATAACTGAGCATGGGCAAGAGACAGAGATCGTGGAGGAAGATGGGAGGATCACGTCCAAACTTGTCAACGGCCAGCAGCAGATGTTAACCCACTGAGGTCCGCGGGTTTGTTCGCTGGATCCCATCCTCACGCCTTACTATCTGTGATTGGGCTGTAAGAGTTCCGTTAAACAAAACGTGAAGTGATTGTGAGCTGTCTTAGAGCTTTGTGTTTGTAATTACTGAAATCATGATGCAAGTGCAGTTTGTATTTGGTTGTCGATATTAGATAAATGGTATTTATTTCATTACTGGTGAAGCTCCCTGGCTTTACTCTACATACAGTGCAGTTACGTTATAGTTGCTAACACCAGAATAGCGACAATCATTGAACACTGAAAATTGAACAAAGAGATTAGTATTAAAACAGATGTGCCTGTAACAAGCATAATTTCTTTACACTTTTCTAATTTAACATAGATGCAAATGTTAATATAATATATAAATTGTGGTCTGAATATGCCTGTATGTGATAGTTTTTTAAATTTGTACTTATTTTGTAACTTACAGACAATTGGTAAGGATGTTTGTCCCTGCAGCAATGTAGTGGAATGTGAAAGTTGATGATCTCATGGATTGTGAACAATAATGCCCTTTTGACTGCAGGGATGGAGTTGAGGTCGGCCCCAACGCCAGATTTTGCTGGCCTTGGCCTCGGACCGAGTCACATGTAAAAATTCTATGTGAAAAGTATGTTTCCAGCGGCCTCGTGACTTGGAACTGCCGGCCTCGACTCTTTCCCTGTCTTTGAGACTATGCTAAAAAGTTTACAGCCTTCAAAGGTCTCGTTATAAATATTTCAAATCATTTTCAGGAAATTGTCATACCTCTGGATTGCTAAAGATCTCCTCTATCGAATGACATCACTTGAATGAGCAGGAGTTAATCTTGCAAAGTTGAGAGTTGTGAAAATGTATAAATATCTTCATATCACTGAAATAAATAAATAAAGTGATAAATACTTCTCTCAAGTATGAAATGGTAATGGCATATGCAAAAATTTGCACAACAAAAGATCTTCTTTCATAAAAATAAGTACAGTCAACTTTGGGTAAGTCGAATCACTGGGGACCACACAAATCACGTCGACTTAGACAATATGTTTAGTATACAATTCTGTGTTAAAGACACTATGTAACACTGTGGAAGACCCGTTTAAAAAATTGTTGAACTTTGCTATCTGACATATCTGACAGTGTTTGAATGGACAAATAAACACCCTAGAACACAAAAGTTTGGACAGATATGCTGTCACTAGTACAATATGTGCAGATACAAATTGGCACATTAATTTTATATCGGGCGATAAGAAATTCTGCAACACAGCAGTCTATGGAGAAAAGCTGGAATGGTCTCTTAATGATGTTCACTTTTTTAAAGCACTTAATGATTGTTTTACACTGCAATTTTTTCAGGGCTTCATTTTTAGACTGTATCAAAGACACTAGTAGCATGGGGAATCATGTAGCTCAGATTTTTTAAACTGGAAACATTGTTAGTGCCTTTAAAGATGAAAGAAACATGTATAGAATTGGAGACTGTCAAAAGTGTACCAAGGCAGAGAGGGAATGGGAAATTAATGCCATCTTCACGGTCATGCTGACAGGCAGAGATCAAAAGGTCAACCCATTAAGACCATCAAGAATGACAGTTATGGCCACTTTGACCTAGGCGAATGATTTAGCACATGTTTGCTCCTTTTGGGACTTGAAAATATGTTCGAGATAGGTGAAATTCAATTTAAAAAATTGACTTACAAGAAAAACTTCCCATTGAAAACGCACAGAGCAAATTGGGACTGTCAAAGTAATTCGACATAGGCGATAAATCGACTTGTGTGATGTCGAGTTATGCGGAGTCATCTGTATGGTCAAGTGTGGATTTTGCTCTCCTTTTTACATAAATAATTTCTGCTCATTCAAGTATGAAATATCACATTTTTTTGGTGTCACTTGAAAGAAGATACCCAACGCTATCTCAGAGTATGAAGATTTCCTGACAAAAAGGTTAGAAATATCGTTTGAGGAGACTGTTACCAACTGTAAACTGTTTTGATGGGATACACTGTACATGGTGAGCAGTAATACAGTTGATTCACTGCATTCATGGAGTTAATGTGTCGTATAGGGGAGTCTGAGGATGCTTCTGGTTATGTAACACATGAAGTGTACAACTTGAAATGAACAATAGTCACAACACCTACATGTATCATGACTTTTCAAAAAGGGAAGGTAGAGCTTACGGGGCAGATCGACTGTAGAATGGGGTGACATGCTTTTGTCTTGCACAGTTGCCACATCAGCAGATATCACAAGATCCCAGTCTCCCCACTTCAAAATGTCTTGGAAATTACCTGGTAAAATTAGTGGCGGTTCTGGGATTTAAAAGGGGGGGGGGGCAGTCTCAGTCTCTAACTGCCCCCCCCCCCCAATCCCCCCCATGACCACTCCTGGTGCCACCACTTTGCAAAATACCCCAGATATGGGGTCAAAAAATAACACCATTACCTGAGGTTGAGGTGTCTTTTAAAATTTAGGTCTCTAAGTGGAGGGGGGGTGGGGGGTAGGGGGGGGGATCGACTCATTGATTGCTTGAATGCGTGGGAACCATACAGAAATTCCTATTTTATCAAAACCGGGGATGCCAACACCTGAAAATACGTCCTGAACCCACAATGCACTGTCTGTCAAGTAAGACAGCATACAGCTTGTCTTGGTTACTACCTCGATTCTGCATACATCAGCTTGCATTTCACTTTATTTAACCCGTTGGCTACGGGAACCGGATGTGTCCTGTGCTAACTCTATGGGATTTTCAGAATCTCGGAGCCAACGGATTAACCTGTTGGAGACTAAGACTAAGAGCAAGATTTCTCAGGTTAGGGTCTGTGGTTAATATGATTGGGATAAACAAACATTGCAGTCTAGAACCTACTAGACCAGCCTGTTGCAAGCATGGTAAAAAAAGCCACAATCACTTGGATTGATCAAAGGACATTTCACTAACAAAGTTCTTGCATTGTGAATTTTAGAAAAATAAAGAGTGATTTCTTTTTACTGAATGTTGAATATTGAATATCCCCTCAAAATGGACCGGTAATGACTGTCATGCCAATTGTTTAGATGTGAGCTGTATGTGATGGTAGTAGATATAGTTTGGATGGACAGGGATATGCCCTAGTATATGGACTTTGGTTTATGGATGTACATAAATATGCTTTATTGATACCCTTGTGAAGCAGTAAAATGTGATCCTGTATAGGAAAGGAGGTAGTTATAATTATCTTGCTTTGTGAGGCTTAATGTACCTACTGTTTACCCTTGTGCACCTCTGGTGTAGGGAAAAAGTAGTAAAGTGGTGGAAAAAGAAGAGCTTTGTGTTGAAAGTTTTGAGGATAAGTCTAGAATTGTAACAGTATTCAAACTGCAGTTTGTCAAGTTTATGTATGTACATGTATTGATCTTTCATGTGTGAATCATTGACATTTTTTAAAAATATATTTTATTGTAGGGTGAGTTGTTATAAATCAGTAACATGTGGTTATCATCTTGAATAAGACAAGTTGAAATGTTAATGTAGATTTATGTTTACATTTAATTCAGACAATTATACTACATAGGAAAAGGCTTCACATTTATTTGGGCGAACACATGTCTAGGACCTGTATGGAGTACATGTTCCATAGTGTGATGTTACTCTGGTTCAGAAATATGTGTGGACATTGGTGGAAAAAGGTGCAGCATGTCGCAGCTATTTTTTTTTTCTACCAATAGGAGAGCTGCAGTTGCACTGAATTGTGGTTTGGCTATTCCCCCTCCCCCCCACTCCCCCCCCCCACATATTCTGAACCAGTTCGACATCACCACTTCTGTTCTCAGATGCGTTAATACTGTTGATTTATATTGAAATTACCTTATGGCATGGTAAGGAGAAGGAGGAGGAGGAGAAGAAGAACAAGAAAAAGGAAAAGGAGGAGGAGGAGGAGAAGGAGGCGGGGGAGGAGGAGGAGGAGGAAGTAAAGAAGAAGAGGAGGGGAATGGGGGAATGTGATAATACATTTTCCAGTAAGATGTTGCATGTTAATTTGCTGGATTTTCGATTTTATATTGACTATCTGTATTTTCATATTGGCTACATGATGAGCTTGATGATACCAAATTAACTACAACAGTGATAACTTTGACACCTATTTAGTTGTTAATAAAGGTTGATTAGCATTTCCAAAATAATTTACTTCCTCGGACTTTACATGCAGAAAAGCTGTAAATTTTGTAATGACATTTTAATAGTGTTTTTTTTTAAATGCTGGTTAGGAGATACAAATAACCAAGGTTCTGCTTCGTCAGTCAGGTGGAAGATAAATACAATTTGACAAGAACATGCTTGGTGTCCCATATATATTAGTTTCGTTAATGATGAGGGTCTTGAATAAAAAAAAATAACTGATTCTAATTTTGCCCATTTTGTGTCTGATCTTCTCCCAGTACAGTGGACACTGCCTGACATTATTTGACGTGATTCTAAAATATTTTTCACCTAAAATGTCTGATTCTGATATATATATGTTTTTTTTTATAATTTTTTCAACTCAGATGTCATTTGATCCCTGTAATTTGGAAATTATTATCAATATACTTCGTAAAATAAATAATTTGTATATTTATCTTCTATGTGTAAATGTGTGTCCACTTACATTAATTTAGATTGGTTTCAGAATTTGTATTCACAATTGGTAATATTTAGTTTGAAAAAAAAACATATTTTACATTGGCTCAGTCTGCAATATGGGTAATATAATCACATGCAGTACATGTATATATTTTCATGCATGTATAAAATTGTAGTGTAATTACAGATGGTGTGTTTATATTATTAACATTTTTACATAAAAGAGTTGATATTCTTACAAAATATTGATTCTTATACACTTTTTGCAATTGCATTTTCTAGCTTTACACTTTCTGTACAGTTGACAAACGTTTTTTTGACGTACATCGCAAAGCAAAGCAATTTATTACGTGTACAAATGTTAGTAGACATTGAAGATATTTTTCTGTTAATACAAAGTCACTTGTAGTATTACAATAAACTGTCCCCAGTATTGTGTATATATAATCGCAAGTAGAGTTGAAAGGAGTTTACTGTATACTATACTGGCTATTAAGTTACCACAATGACAAAACGTATATGTGCCCTGTGGTATGAAATAAGATTTTTATTTACAACAAAAAAAGGTAGAACAAACGTACTACTATCACACTTGATGAAATTCAAAACCATGCATGAAATCAGTTGGTAGATTACATGTAGTTTTGGAATGTATGCTAGGAATCCCCATACAGCTATTAATGTTGAAACCCAACCTAAGTGGTGTAGTTTATGTTGGTAATAAAATAGAGGGGTCTTCACCCAATTATTATTTATGAAATTATTTCAACGATTGCGTCTTTATGGTTCAGTTCATTGTGTAGTTGTATGAGTTTTGTGTGCGTTGATTGATGTGATGTGTTCAAACAATGTCTATATTCTATCATACCTTACACAATAAAACGGGATGGTTGGACGAAAAGATCGTGGGTTGGGGATGCAATTTATGTGGGGTAGGGTGTGTTTGTTAAATGAGAATGGAATATTACTACTACTACTACTACTACTACTACTACTACTACATGTACTACTACTACTACTACTACTACTACTACATGTACTACTACTACTACAACTAATAATAATAGTGGTGGTGGTAGTAGTAGTAGTAGTAGTAGTAGTAGTAGTAGTAGTAGTAGTAGTAGTAGTAGTAGTAGTAGTAGTGGTAGTAGTAGTAGTAGTAGTAGTACTACTACTGCTACTACTACTACTACTACTAGTAGTACATGTAGTAGTAGTACTATTTGTATTGTTTGTATTTGCTATCAGGGAATCTGCAGCAATGGATCCCAACATTGTCAAAGGGTCAATTGAACAGGTCACGGAGTCAAACGGATGAGGGGGTTTGCTGATTATAACAATCATCTTGTTTTATGCCAAAGGGGAGGGGTTGCTGCCCTGTAACTACAATGTGGTATGCAGATGTTAGTGTGTAATTTGTTAAGGGTGGCTTGCGTGTGATCGTGTGGTGATGTATGTGGTTTGTGTGGTGATATGGTATGGAAGCTGTGTTGTGATGTGGTAGGTGGCTGATGTAGTGACATGGTATGGGGGTTGTGATGTGGTGGATTTGTGTGGTGACATGGTATGTGTTTTGTGTTATGGATATGGTGTAGAAGTTGTTTGGTGATGCGGTAGGAGATTTGTGTGGTGATTTTTATGGGAATTGTGTGGCAATATGGTATTGGGATTGCGTGGTGATGTGGTAGGTGTTTTATGTTATGATATGGTATACAAGTTGTGTGGTGATGTGGTAGGTGGTTTGTGCAGTGACATGGTATGGAGGCTGTTTGTGATGTGGTAGGAGATTTGTGTGGTGATATGGTACATGTATAGGGATTGTAAGGTGATTTAGTATGGAGGTTTTGTACTGATGTAGGTGGTTTGTGTGGTATGCTATGGAGGTTGTGTGGTGAAGTGGTATGGTGGTTGTGTGCCGATGTACATGTAGGTGGTTTGGGTGATGATATTGTGGTATGGGGGATGTGGGGATGTGGTAGGTGGCTTGTATGTGGTGTGCCATTGTTGGTTATTTGTGATGTGTTGCTTGTTTATGGATGTGTGGTGATGTGGTAGGTGGTTTGTGTTAGAATGTGGTATGTGGTATGCGAGTGTTGGTGTGTAATGTGACGTATTACTGTATAATTTAATTGCAGTATGGTGAGGCTTTTGTAATAGTGTAGGCCGATATGAAATATTAATTGGTTTTCTACCAAGAATTTCACTAATATTCAAGATGTCAAGACAGCAGCTGATCTCAATCTTTCAGAAGAAAAAAACGTGTATGATCAATGATCATTTTGACCATGACAAAAAGGAGGAAATGACATTTTTGACGAAAACTAGAAACACTGATAATACACTGTACAGTGCGTCCCAGAAAAAAACCCCAGAACCCTAAAACAAAGGCTTATTGTGCGGAAGCAAGGGGCGTATGATTGTAAAAATAAGTTCACAATAAACTTTGACTTATGCTCATTCAAATGATACATTGAGCAAACATATTCACTCATGCATTCCTGAGTACCATGAATTTAAAAATCAAAAGTGAAAAACCATTTGTTACGCTTTTTGGCTTTGACACTCTGCACACCAGCTGTCCATCTCTTTCTTTTCATGGAGTGCACAGTGTCAAAGCCATACATGCATGAATAAGTTTGCTTAATGTATCATTTGAAAGAGTATAAGTCAAAGTTTATTTTAAACTTATTTCTGCAATTATACGCCTCATTGCTTCCGCACAATAAGGCTTTGTTTCAGGGTTCTGTTTTTTTTTCTGGGACGCACTGTATATCTCTTTCCTGAAAAACTTACGGAGCTGTTGTACACTTTAGTAGTGGCATGTATTTAAAAACAAAAATGAGCGTTCATAACACTTGAATTCCTGTGTTACTAAATTTGCTCAAACCTTTACCCTTTTCTTAATCGTATTTTTGGATTAGTTAAATGTAGATGGATGTTGTACATTCTATTCCTTTGAATTAAGATTGCGATTGTGATATTCCACCGAACAGTGTTTTATGTCTCAGATCATTTCGTAAGGATGGACTACACTGGCGTAAATCCCGGGGGATGGGGGATAAATCCCCCCCCCACTTTTCGAGGTGGGGGGATGGCCTGTACAATCACCCCCCCCCCGAACTTTTCAAGAAAAAAACATATTTTTTTAAAACAATTAATCATTGATAAAATTGCTATATAGTCAGAATTTCTCCTGAAATGCCCTGAAAATGCTTCAGATCGTTCAAATTGAGATCTAAATAACTCAAAAGCCCGGGCTCGGTCGCTTCGCTCCCTCGCTTGCACTTTCCTCAATAATGTAAACATTTCGGCCCAGAAAATTCCTGCGTATGGCTTTGTTTTAAATTTAGTCTCCACTGCATGATAGTATAGTTATAATCAATCATTTTGAAAATGTGTAGATTCTCCGACTTTTAAAATATACTTATTCGAAACGTTGGTTTTAGAATGTAGTATTATACTGGCAGACAAAGACCAGCAATGTCAACTACCCGAATTAAAGTACACTGTCGTAAATTGGGAGGAGGCAGATTGGGGGATACTGTATATCCCACCACTTTTCAGGAAGGGGGGATGATCTATACAAATATTCCCCCACTTTTCAATTAAAACAGTATTTTTACAAAAATTTAAATTGCTAAAGAAAGTAAAGATATTGTTATCTGACTATTCCGATGTTTCCGATTTTATACATGATATTACAATATCTCTCATTCATGTTCATTACCAACGTGTTTTCCGTCGGTCCAAATTAGTATACCCCTATTTAGTACAATAACACAAATTGTATGCCTAATGAAACATCGTATTATCAACAAAATGTAGAAAACAAACTCAGATATTTTCACGGGAGAAAATAAGGATCCCACACGAGACTGTACAGCATTTATCAAGATCATCTTTAAATATGGTCGTGATTTTTTGCTCAGAATTTAAAAAAACTCCTTACAGTTTTTTTTTTTTAAGGATTATTCAAAATACAATGCTGGGGGGGGGGGTTAGTGTTTCCAGTATTTCAAGGAATTTGGGTATCCACTACCCTTAATACTTCTCATAAAAGCCCTAAAAATATTTCCTTTCTGCAATCTTTTCCTTTTTCACAATTGTACTTTTGAAGCATTTGCAGCAAAATTACTGCGTAAAATGGGTACCCTTTTTATTTCCATAATCGTTTTCTTTCAGATAAAAACAATCGTCAGTTGTTCCACCTCTGATAAGTCTCATCTGTGACAATGTTTTTTTCACATTTTTAGAGGCACCCCGTTCTAATTTAACTGCGCTACTGCCTTTTGTTAAATACTGGTACTTATCCCCCCACCCCCTTTTCCTCTTGAATTTGTGCCCCAAATTGAAACAACTTAGAGCAACTTACTTTAATTTCTAAGCTCGCTCGCATTAACATTTGATTATTATGTTTGGAGGTCTTTCGGTCTCTAAATCTGAGATATTTCAGAAACATTTCTCCCTTTCATAAGATGTTATTGGACACCAGCCAGTCTCACAGGTCTTAAAAATTTTCTCGCTCGCTTCGCTCGCCCGCCCATTGATAATAGACCAAGAAAACCCAACCGCAATATGTAATGCTATTACAGTAAAAGATCGAAAAAAATACATTACGTGAAAGGTCTAAAATGTGATCACAATAAAGGCTAGTATGCAATGTTAGGAGATGTGGTATATTTTTTCACGGTTGTAGCCGTCCGGCGGTGAGGGGGGGGGGAGGGGCGGAGATAACATAATATTTGGTCATACGTGATGCGCTCTTAAGGGTGACTTTTTAAAGAACAATCCGTAAACATGCGGTCCCTTTCAATCAAAAATCTTAAAACATGGCGGGTTCTTTCTTTTTTTCAAATTTCTTGGCGCGCTTATGCGCGCACACTTTCAATTTTCACACTTTCGCGGCAATATATGCATTTTCAAATTTTCACATCCTTAGATGTGGGCTATGGGTTCCGGAGATTCTCAGCGAACAGTCCCATCGACCTATAATCTGAGATACACCCCCCCCCGCGGGAGAGGCGTCCATTGTTAAGAAATAACTCTTGATTGGGAGTGTCCCATAATCTGGAAATTTTATCGATCAATCCCCCCCCCCCTCACTCGCTCGAACGATTTACGCCCATGATGGACTAAATTTAAATTTGCCATTCAATCAAGGTCCTTGAAAGGGGTGCCCCATCAGCACCTTAGCATTCAGAGGCGTATGGAACATACATTACAAGGACGTAATCTTGGGGGAGGGGGTTGCACTGGGGTGCACGGGCACCCCCACCCCGCCCCCCGGTCCTGCTGAGGCAGAGGAGTCCCACCCCTGGCAAGCAAAATTAATTCGCACCCCCTTTCCTGCTTCCAAAAGATGATTTTCTTAAAGCCACTAGCTAACATTTACCACAGTTTAAAAAATGTGAGCTACATAATCCTCCACGCTCCAAGTGTCTTTGATAAGGTATAGAAATGAAGCCCTGAAAAAAATTGTATTTCAAAATAAAGATTTAGTGCTTTAAAAAAGTGAAAATCTACAAGCATGCAAATTGACCGGATTTACCTGCCCATTTCCTCCCATAGACTTGCTGTGTGCAGATCGAGGCCATTTTATCATCCACCGGAGTAGAAATGGTTTATTCATGCATACCTTGCCATTGGCAGCATAACTTTCTAAACTTTGGTATTCTTGGGTGTTCTGTGTAGCTCAGATATCAAAGTTTGACAGTTTTTTTTTTTAAATTGAAGCTCCACGATGTTAGCCTATCCCACTTTAACTTAGTTCCACCTCCCCAAGATGTTCACCTCCCAGTGCCACTTTAGCTCCAACTTACCAAGATGTGCAACTCCCCATGCCCAATCCAGCTCACGACCTGTCGCGTTATACAGTAGTACTCTCGGCAAGAGGCGGTCCGAACCCTGGGGGGGACAGGGGCAGGGGCGTCGCGCCCTATGAAATATAGTTCGGGGGCGGCAAACATATCGATTATGCTCGCCGCCCCGGAGGGGTGGGGGGGGTGTACCTCGCCTACTAAGGGTAACGGTATTGCGGCTCTAAATAGGTGACTTTTTCGCCAGGAAAATCATTAAGACATGGGTCGTTTTGTGGGGGACAACAATCTCCTTTAAAAACATGGGTCATTGATTTTCGAAATTTTATTTACGATGGACCGACTAGGTTATTGTTCGCCGTCTATTTCATTCGGCCAAAGATGCTGAAATCCATTCTTTTTCTTAATATCAAAAACCTTATAAAGGTACCCGTATTTTCCGCCAAAATGACTCCTTAAAAGGGTCGGGTTTTTCGAACTCGCACCGGCACACCCCCGTCGACCACAAATCTGAGTACCCCCCCCCCGCCAACTAGATTTTGAAATATTTGAAAAATCCATATATGCAATCAATATGTTTAAAAGGCATGAGAAGGGCTCACTGTAATAAACCAATTATACATGCATAAATATACTAGTACATTAACAAAAATTGCCAATTATTCGGACGCGCTTCGCGCGCAAAATTATACAATTGGACTTTTTCATCACATTACACCCCGCCCCCGCCAATCCGAACATGATCAACGCTCGCACTGGACTCTCGGTTATAACGAAACAGTCCTGGGAACTATGGAAATTACTGATTTGTTTATAGGCATAAATTTTGATATAGTCAACATGCAATAAACAGTAAAATACATGAAACATTCAC
Source organism: Eucidaris tribuloides (assembly GCA_001188425.1). Classification (NCBI taxonomy): domain Eukaryota; kingdom Metazoa; phylum Echinodermata; class Echinoidea; order Cidaroida; family Cidaridae; genus Eucidaris; species Eucidaris tribuloides. The sequence continues at coordinate 67,269 of JZLH01S0029685.1, forward strand.
TTCGGACAGCTGATCATTTGTTCGTATTAACAAGATTGTGTTATGTCAGTGTTTCTTTTATAGACGAGAATTCCACTGGAATTTGAATTTTTATTTATTTTTTTTTGGGGGGGGGTGCTGCACAGCACATCGTTCTCCTCCCGGCCCACAGGGGCCATTCATTTAATAACAGATTTCCAGACCGATCAATAGTAAATACATTTTAGCCTGTGCGTCACCAGTTGTCAGCGGAGCGCAGCTGCTTGTTCCTTTAAGGAGATGCAAAAATGGGTATAGTACTACTACTAACTACTACTTAACTACTACTACTACTACTGAGCTAACTACGACTCACTAACTACTACTACGACTTACTACTACTACTACTTCTATCTACTATAACTCACACTGACTACTACTGACTACTACTATACTAGATCTGACTAGCTACTAGCCTGACTACTACTACTTACTACTACTATACTACTACTATACACTACTACTACATGACTACGTACAATAACGAAGAACGTATATTTACGCCAGGTATGCCACATTCAGTCTGATAACTACTCTGTCCAGCGGGGTCCTGCATAACATAAGAGTTACATACGCCTTCTCTGTCTAGGAGATGCCGAGCGGAGCTGCTAGAAAGCCAGAAGGTAACGATTTTTTAAAAGTCTATTTGATATGACCGCGCCGGCTCGAACGACGCGACCTCTCGCAACGTGAAGCGTGACTCTCTATCCATAAGCATCACGCGTCATACATGATGCATATTATGTGGCGAGGGGATGGTAATGAGACATTTATTGTGCTGCTTAGTTAGATCCGGGAACTTTTGAGATACACGTGAAATTTTTTTTTTTTGGGGGTGGGGGGGGCTGGGGTGACAAGAGCGGAAATTGTTCGAACTCCCGCCATCGGCGACGGCGTGTTGTATTTATCATTCGCTTTATTAGTATCAATATCAAATGTATTTGATGACGTTCTATATAGTCCCTTCCCCACGGGCTACGCTGTTGTAATTGCTCGTGCGCTTTATTAGGATACATGTATTAATCAAAATGTATTTCTTCTTGATGTTCTATATAAATATCGGATAATGACATGATGATTGAACTTCGCGATTTCATTGCCTTTTAAGACAGTTTGAATAATCTCGATTCAATCTATTATGAACATTGTATACTGTGCATTAATGGAAGATATGCAGGTATGTAATAAGTTTGTGGTATAACACGACACATATCCAGCATAGCCACTGTTAAATGAGGCGAAGATAAGGAGATTGGATCTTATAACTTTATGATCTTTGTCATAATTTTGTAGTTGACGCATCGGTACTGTTCAGGACAGGTCAAGTCATAGGCTGCTAGAGTATAACTGCGAATGAGACGGGGGAGCTATAGTGCAATGTGTCGTTGACAGCCACAATTTGTCGGGTATTTTAGGTCCGATTCAGCGAAAAGGGG
>JZLH01S0029686.1:12622-33977 GCA_001188425.1 Eucidaris tribuloides
AAATTCAGCATGGTTATTGACCGAGCACTGCGGTTGGTGATGACAGGTAGACCATACGGTCTAGGACGGGCCCGCCCTTCTTCGAAAGTCAAAAGGAGCATTCTGTATTCAAACAATTGTGGCCGTTTAGCGAGCCCACAGCGAACGCCGACCAGCACACTTATTGCACATAATGTAAGGGGAGTTCACAATGCAATACTGCGTCCCTTCATGTGACAGGGTGAGAGAGTCTAACAATATCTTTTAGAAGAGAAATCTACCTCGTATTCGGCGTCTGATGATAGAGAGAATCTTTTATCCAAATTCACGCATGTTCATTGGCTTTCCAGGTGAAAGCAGTAGATTACAATTTAGCATTAAATATAATATCTAGGCGGAACTGAGCATATGGTCGTCGTTCCTTGCTAATAACTTTTGTACGGGGCTGTTGAGGTAGTTTGAGAGCAGGTGAAGTTCCTCGCATCTAGCAAGTCCATCGACCTCAAGCCTTGCATGTCGACATTATCATTGTCCACATATTGATTTGCTGTGTACAATAACCTTAGTGAGAGGGGGATTTGTGGTAAGGATCCGTTGTCCCAAGCAAAAAATGAGTGTTATCTGGAGTTTTCAACTACTGCCTGTAAAATGGTTGTTTTGGGCAAGCTAGCTGCCGATCTTATCTTTAAAGTTTTTTGACGCATGCAACTGGACAGATCCCACTTGAGCCTGGTAGTAACAGGTTCCATGGCAAACAAAAGCTCCATAGACGTTGTTTACACTGGGTTTCTGGCGGCAGTAATAAAAGGGTTAAGTGGCAAAACTAAATAAACTTGCCACTTTTTTTGTAAGAAATGCAAATGTAAAATCAAGCCATGGTACGGATAGTATCTTTCTATTTTTTAATGTTAATTATCAAAGTGCTGTATCTCGCCCTTCGTTCACCAGTCGCATTGCATTTGTTGTAATATTAAGCATACACAACACGGCATATGGCGCGAGATACTTTTCAAATTATATTATGAGTCAATGGACCCAGAAGTAAGCAGTTGATTAAGAGTTAAACCTGAATCAAATCCATCTAATGAGGGTAATTGTTGTCCTTGTATCAGCACCATTACGAGACAATGACCACATGTTTATTATGAGTAGCGGCGGACATTTTCAAATGATACATGAAGAGGTTGGGAAATGGTTGATGACTGGACTGTGATCGATATATGATAGCTCAAGCATAATACTTATACAGATATATAAAGCAGTCCACAGCTCTTGAATTGTTTGAGGAGATGGAATTTATGAGTACGCGCCACATGCCGTGCGAAAGGCAATTAGATGGTTAGTATTTATGAAATAATCGCCAGTTTACTAATAGAAATTAACAATCGAATATTCTAAAAAGCGAATTGCCATCGCGTAGTTTTCTTTTCTCAAGAGATTTGTTAGTTGTTTTGACTTAGCAGCGTTAGCAGTAGCCCGCACGTGGGTATGGCAGCCCGAAATTTTAGGCTTGACAGAAGCTTGCAGTTCAATCTGAGCATTACTGAATTAACATACTTTACCTGAGTATTCAGGTGAACTTGCCATTGATTTTCCACAAAACTAATGGATAATTTTATTGAAACAAAATTTCACTACCGAGAGAGATAGGAAAAATGGCTCTAAAACCAGTTGTTAATTACTGCTTCGCCATCAGAACGATGAAACCAAACATAGCTTCGGCACCGCTATCTCTGATTAGTGTTCAGTTCGCAAGTGTGATTAATAAATTTAATGAAGAAAACACGAGATAGCTGCAGCGCGTGAGTTGAGTAAGAAATCACAGTGGGTAATTCTTGATAGTTTAGTTCAATGCGAGGATAAAGCGATGTATAGGCGCTGAACAAGTATAGGTGAATGTGATTGTATTTGAGATGATGGGATAAGATGATGAATGGCATGACTGATGATGATGCTGGCAGATTGAGCGGTAGATCGAGTTGGTGAGACATAGGTCGAATGATGAATGATGGATAGGACGTTGTGGTATTGGTATGAGCATTGAGATAGGATCGCTGCATCTTGATGATCCCATGGGTAGCCGATGGTGCTGATGGTGGTCGGGGTGGGTGTTTGTAGTAATAATGAATAGTGGGTAATGGATTGGCTGGATAGAGTGGTGAGTAGTGAGTCGGTGATGAGGTGATAATTGGATATGGTTTTGACTGGTACTTTTGATGCCTGTATAGTAGCTTTGCTTTTGAGAAGATTGATCGCAGTGATGATGGTCAGAGATGAACTTTTCTAGCACTCTATTGAAAAATTCTGAAAACATGCCATACATATCGGGTTATCGCAGTCTAGGAACATCACAGAGTGAATCATTATCTTTACTAGTTGATGTGAGACGGAGAAAGAGTTTCAGGCTACCGTTTCGCACCACCATCTTGACGGATATGTCTAGATCAAAAATTTCTTAAACTCCCTGTGCGACGACCTTGGTTGAACGACATCAGCTATGGGAGGTGGATCATCCTGAGAGCTGGCATCACATACACCGCTGGGCGATTAACGTAGCCGAACCGCGTACACTGGCAAACGACACTCGACATTCCGAGTGCGACTCGCAACGATGCAGCTAGTCCTCCATGGATTCGACATCACTTCATCTTCAGGGCCTTCTTCGGCCGTCGCGAGATGCAGTCGATCGACACAAATATAACAATATCGGCCATAAAACAAGGGGAACAAGGGAGAGAGAGAGACATACCTTGGGCGAGACTTGGAATACCCGTCCTGAACGTTTCAATCGTCATTGCTAGGGCTAAGCTAGAAATAAAACCAGCTGAGATGGGTAGGAAAGTGTGGTGGTCTGGGGATTTAAAGACTGGAGATACTAAGGCCGATGAAGTCGAGGAAAAGTGATCGAATATAGATATGGTCGTTTCATGTGCACACAACATCTTAAGGAGGATCAGAACAAGTATCATGTAGTTATACGAAGAATAAATAGGGAAAGATGTTGTGGCAATTAGACATATGTTTTGAACTGAGTTTGTAATGGCGCGGAGCGAGTGGATACCTTTTGTGCTTACAATTCCGTTAGATACACGTATGATATTATTGATTCTTTTACCCAAGTTTCAGCTAAAATGATGTAGTTTCGCATTATCAGCATCTATTTGAATCGTTTTTTTTCGCTGATAATTGGAGGAGTAATAAAAATACATGGTCTTTTGGTTTCTGAAGATTAAACACACTTTCAGCAAGAAATCAATGCCAGTTTTAATTCATTAAGATAAATGAAGAATATACAGCATCATAATCATACTTATGTACACGCATTCCATAATATATATTAAGTCTTTCATATTTGATAGTTGCATTCATTGATTACCCGTTTATCGTCATGTACGATGTAGGTCTAGTGGTTATATCATTTCTTACTCAACAAATCTGTACCAAAACCCATGTTGACTTTACTCTAATTAATCGTTCATTAACTTTGGTTATTAACATATGTGTCAAAATTGATCCACATGAAAAAGACCTATTCACTAAATATTCAGACAACGGTAGTCATGAATGTTTAACTTTTGTCATTCAAACCTACCTCTCAGGTATCACTATGTGATCTTTACATATCATTACCATAATCCTCTCAGCACCACATTAACAGGACCCATACTCATTTTAGAAATTACTGGCAAATCTATGCAAATCCTATTACTATCAATATGATAAATAAAAAGAAAATCTTTTTTTTTACGGTATCAAACTTTCACAGGCGAATATATATGATGGCAAGACAAATCTTTCACTGTGTAGATAATTATCCATTGTTTTCACACATCCATCGTTGATGGTAATGTGTGTATTAACTAATTAATGTGTATTTTTGCATACATGTGCTACAAAGCTGTATCTTTCACTTCAAAGACAGAACACGCGAAGACAATCAAAATAATAAGCAGTCTATAATAGCTGAAGTTGTTGCTGTGGACTTTGATGTTTAAATGTTTAGGGCACATGGTTGGTACATGTAGAATAAACAAAAGCAAAAATAGGTTTTTAGAGTTTTGAATAGTATAAGCACTGTGGTTTATGCAGCTGATGTTGTAATTTGTCCATCTGCAAATGATCTATTGGTAAGGATGTTGTCTTGGACTAATGACAAACTGACTCTGACCGTGTACTAAAAGTAGCCACACAGGCCTTCGGTGAAAATAGGTTTGCATAAAAACGACATGGGTTACCAATATCTATCAAGAAGCGGTATGAATATATGCTACGAAATACATTCAAGTCGACGAAGCACCCCAAAAATCTTTTTCCTCAAGATGGGATATCTGGAATCAACGTTGACCATTAATGTGCTCGACAACGATTTAGCCGCTTAATAGGTCTGGTCAAGTTTATTTATACAATCTGTTTGGTGGATAGGTTTCCACACATATAGGTCGGAATCTGGCATTATGTTTGGAAAAAAACACACCAACAGGTATTTTCAAAAAAGTTCAAATCTTGATGACAATATTCAAATGTGGAACTTTTATTTGAAAGGATGGGTATTCATTGTGTAAAGTGTGTAAATTAAAACATTTAAGTGGAACAGAAACTGCTTTTGAGTGATACAGATTGAAATGGCAGAATTATTCTCGCATGCTTGTGAAAGTGCACTTTTGTTCTTTATCTTATGTAAGTATGAAGGAGATCAGTCTTTTGCATGATTTTAAGAGGCATTTGTGTAGATGAGATTCCTTGAATTTGAAGATGACATAAGACAAAGAGTTAGTATTCATATTGTTGTATGTAAGTATAATAACGCCAATGCAGAGAGATTAAAAAACAGCTTTCTTAAAATTGATAGCCCTTTCGAAACGATATTATTCTTGTCTTTAGCTATCGAAATCTTGAGATTCCTACCTAACAATAATCGAGTATGACGCGCTTATCTACTATCTGAAATGTGTACTTTCACCATTGTGTACGAGAATATTGGAATTGTGATATTCTAGTTATTAATTCGCACTACTTTTGCATCTTCTATTATATCCTTTTCTTGCTTGGGAAGATTAAAATCATTTAGAATAAAACAGATCAGCTGTAGCACTACATCATGCGAGTAAACGAACACACATCCCTTTCTCCTTTTTTTTTTCATCTTTATCGTTGGCGATCACCAATTGTTTCTTTCTATGTAATTCGATGACGTCAGAGTCACTCAGCTTACATCTCTATTCCCTCTACATATGTTCTTCTCATTGTTTTAATCAGCTTTGGATGGCTACTATCAAGCCCACAATTCACTAGCCATTTGGTTTATCGCTCACTCACACTATCACGCACCTTTTCTAGTTTCTTTGCACGAAACTAACTTCCCTTCAAGTGCATGTTGGTAGGACTAACACCATTTGAAAATTACCTCGATTGGATTCTCAGATCAAATGTCAAGCAAGCTATACACCAATCATATTTATCGCTGCTTTCTTTAATTCTAATCAATTTGCTCTTTTAATGTAGATGTTGAATGTGTACTTTCTGCCTGGTCAATAATTGTTTTATTTATTATCCGTTATTAAAGAAGGTATTAATAAGTTGATTCCGTTGATTTATAACCACTGTGAGGTTGAGATTAGGCGAAAAGGGTTGGATTAAGAAAATATACCTTTTTCTTGTTTTGAGGATAAATTAGAATTTAGAATGGGACTATTTAAAAACTGGTTATATTTGATAATAAAAATGCTCTTCCTAATAAGAAATACCATTATTACATTATTTAAATTAAGAATAGAAAGAATGCTTAGAGGAATAGACTTAAATTCTAAGTGAAAATACCTGAAAGTTTGAGCAAATTTAAGTCTAGGCAATCATGAATTTACCCCTTGACAATTAATTACAGATTGTCCAGGATACGGAATCACATTATCGTCACTCTCTTTACATCCTTTGTTCGCATTCAAGCTTAATTATTCTAACGGCTCGTGCATGCAGACTAAGTCTATTTTAGCTGCACAAGAATGGACACTGCAACTGCCCTAGCAGGCAAACGGCCGATGTGAGTGTGTAGGCAATAGTCATGTAGAACTAGTAGTGTCGATCAATCAGCAATAAAGTTGCTATTAAGTTAGCTGTAACATGAAGAAATTGACATATGCATTAATTATATGTTGGATGAATATTGTTCAGATCTATATAATGCCTTGTGGTAACTTATTAGTATTATACAATGGGATTCACGTTTTTATTGGTTTTGGGTATTTTGGGGTTGAATAGGTCGTGTACGAGACTGTGCTGTGTGTTACTAGAAAGAAAATTTCCCAAAACATGCTGTGAAAAAAAAAATTCTCAGTAGTTCAAGAAATTAATTTAAGGTACGGCCATTTTTGTTCTGCTGTATTCATGCTAAAATAGATTATAACGAATTTGTTTAACTGGAAAATTAGCTGACATATATTTCAGTGATTAGGGGTATTGATTTTAATTATATCACAGCTGATTTTTATCATTGCTAAAAAAGTAATAAATTTAAAATATAAGGGATAGCATTGAGCCGAAGTTGATTTAATGGAAAATAGCTTGAGGGTTGCTATAATCATTTCAATTATGGCATGTTGCACAGCATGCCATATGCACACATGCAAACCTCATATGTGGTTAATGTGTCTATGAGAGTTATTTATTTAATTTTATTTTTGATTTAAAAAAATAATTGATTGTGGTTGTAAGATACAGATGTAGTTAGTACTAATCTTGTTATTACAGGATTTGTAATTTTATTTATTTATTTATTTTTTTGCCGGGGAATGGGTCACTCAACTAGAATTCATCTACCTGACAAACATTCCCAGATATTGTGAAAATCAGGGAAAAATTGAAATTGAGGTTTTTTTTTCCTAGTCAAAAAAGTCAAGGAATTTGAGAAAAATCATTGGTTTTGTTTTCGAACAGTATATCTACTGGATGATATGGTATGGTGGATTTAGAGTGTGTAAAATGATCCTGGAGATTTGTAATCCCATCAGGGAAATATCGGGGAAAATCAAGGAGAAATTGAGGTAGATACAGGAAAAATTAGGGTAAATTAGGGAAAAGTCATGAAAATTTGGGTAATTTAGGGGAACAGTATGAAAATCAGGACATATCAGGGATAACATTTGAAAAATCAGTGTGAATCTGGGACTTTTGTTTACACTAATTAATGAAAACCCAGTATCCAAGACATAGCCCTTTCACCTCCTTCTAGTCCAATCTGACACTTCAATGCCACCAATACCAAAATATCCAGCAGGATTTTGTCCAGGAGATTGTATGTTTAGCAGGTTCAATTCGCAATCTTGAACCCTTTACTCTCACAGTAAGCATATCACATGCAAAGCCTTCAGTTTTTTTCTTTGCAGTGGTACTCTCAGGGTTAATGTGAATTTTATTCACCTCTAAAAATAAACTGTAGTGAAGGTAATGTATAAGCCCAAAATGTGGTGATTCCATATGACAAAAAGTTGTGCTGTCATCACATTGTGTATTTACATTTGTAAAAATATTGCTTTTATTAAGTGATCCTTATCGTTGACAAATCAAACAAACATTATATTGAACTGAAATGTCAGGAATTAAACCATTAGGAACAGAACAGACAGACAAAAACAACATAGAATAATGCATCACCATGTAAAACTGGGGAGAGAAAAAAAATTCCTCGAGGTTAGGTTATTTTCTACAAACATGTAGCTATGATGAGATCTGAGTGGCTAGTATTGTGTTAGGTGCTGACGTCAATGGGAGAACATTTATCATGGTTGCGTGTCCGGTAAAAAATGTACCTGGCTCGATATTGTGAGTGGAGAAAGACGCTATTGATTTCTTTCATGTTATGTTGCTTTATAGGAGTGTGCATTGTAACAGAGGTGTAGTTTATTGATGTAATGAAGTTAAATTGGGCATTGATTACCTTTTTACACTAATGTATTCAAGGTTTGACATAATTTATTATAAAAACCTTCATTAATCAATCATTACTATTCATTGTAATCCTAGTCAGCTGTAATGTAGTAAATGATAAAACAGTAGGCTACATTGTTTTTATGAAATGCTTAATATAATATTTTTTTTTATTGTAATGGGGTATCCTCTGTTATTTTCTCCACTTATATAAGAATAAGCTATTTACTGCTGTACTACAGTTTTTGTCAGCCCACTTACTTTCCAATTAATGCTCTTTACAAAACTCATGAGTGAATTTTATAAATTGTGGTATCCTTTATAGGATATTTCTAAAAATGTACGGTATACCTCTAGATTTTAGTGAAAATTTTGCAAACAACCCAGGCCTGCATCCTAGGGATGGGTACAACAATCAAATTTAGCCACTTACGCCTCCCCAACACCCCAAAATCATATTAATTAGGGAATTGCCAAAATAAAACTTAGAAAATAAATATGTGTACAGAAGTAATTATGGACATAATGTCATTACTGTCATTATACTTATTTGTGTACCTAATAAAATTGCTAGATAAAAATTTAATGATTGTATAGTAAGATTTTTTTTCTTCAAATTATATGACCCTACATATATTCATACTAAATTATGCTAATTTTTCTTACCATGGCAACTGCATAGTATCTCTAGCTATTCGCACTGCACGGCATTACACAGCACCACACTTTTCTCATGTAATGTTTTCATAAATAGCAAATGGCAAATAAATGTGCATTTCATCGCTTATTTCTAAAATCATGATTTTTTCTTTCCATTTGTTTCACAACACTAATTATTGATTATATAGTTATAAGGATGTGTTATATTTTATTCTTTTGATATATACCAATGTCCATTAAATGTCCCGTCTTTTTGGGAAACATGAAGTCAACCCTGTTTAGGTAAAAATTTTGTAAATTGTATGTAATAATAAAAGAAAGAATTATGTCAAATGTATTTTTTCTTCAATCATGTATTTTCTATCAGGAATTCTTCAAAATATAACATATATTACTTTTGAAAATATACTTATTGCGTTTGTACCCTGCATTCACATTGTGACCAATTCTTACAAAATGTATTTTCTTTTTCTACAACCAGATAATCTCTGCATTGGCGCTATGTACTCTACAGCTAGGCGAACATGTTTAGAAATGATTATTAACAATTAATCTTTATTGCAAGTAAAATACACTATTTTTGTGGTGGTGGTGGAGTTAGACCTTGAATATAACACATAATCATGTCACTGAATTGGCTACAAATAAAAAAAGTGACCCTCCCCCTAAAATCAAACATTGTGATCTTTTTACCTCCCAAACCAATCATTTGCCCTTCTCCTTTTAACAGTAAGATCAATACTGAAGCTAAAATTTAAAGGGGGACTTCATGTTTCTTATAAAGAGATGGTAATATTTGTTATGTAATTCTTTTTATAGGCAGTAGTTACTGTTTACTCATCATAGTGTTTTCTTTAAATCCATTTTGGGCCTATTCATTTTCACTTCTGTTTCGTTCCTGTATTTTTCACACTCCTTTTCTGATTTCTTTTTCATGCTTTTATCAAAATCTGAAGAAAGAAAAAGCAATCAAAGACTACTAGTATTAATAATTTCTGAATGTCTTTCACCAAAACTTTATCCAAATGTTTACCCATTTGATGAAAAACTAAAGTCTGTAATATCAATTTTAATATCAATTTATTACTTGATTTCCATAGACACTGGCACAAGTCTCCCACATCATATCCTTTTATTTTTACTGCTTGCATGTCTAATTTCAATTACTTTCAATTTATGTCTCTGTGAGATCTACAAAAATAATGTTTTAACACTGTCCATAAGACTTATCAATATTACAGTGTCACCTATAAATTTGCTTCTAATATGCACTGCAAATTGGCGCATGACGATAGAAATATTTATGCAGCCCATCTCAATTTATTATTCAGAACCAGGTCTTCATTCTATACCACCACATTTAGTGTATTTTGCTTGCTATAAATTTTGTTTTTGCAGATACAACTCTTGGATATGTTACAATGTTATTGTAGTTAATGTTCATACCTAGAATTAACTTACTAGCGTCAAGTATTTATGTGTGTATGTTTATCTTTTTAGTTTTAGTTCACATATTTGTCTCCATACATTTTACATTTATGATCTTTGATATGCAAAATGTATTGAAATGTATATAAATGTAAGCAGGTATATGTATTATACATGTATTTTTCAAATATATTTACAGTGTATCTCCTTTATCTAATGCAGCTAATAATCATATACAGATGTTTCCATCACCAGAATTTCATAATGATTATTTCAAACATCACAAGTGCCTTAAACACTAACTGCATGCATAATGCTGTGAATAATAAGCAGTTTAGTTTTGTTAACAAGATAGATTTACATTGTATGCAACAGTGACTAATATTTACTCCTGAATTTTTGTTATTTTCAAAAAATAAATCACATTGAAGTGAATTGGGTTTTGGTTTATCCAGATGGCCTTGAGTGGATCCACATTTTTATCATATCAACCATTGCATGACCCCATCCCCATATATGCTTAGTTTTCTAGACTTCTAGTGTGTTATTATATTTCAGTAGGAAATATGTGTAGTAGGTTGCTAAAGAGATGAAGTAGTCAATTAAGTTCACTTGTATAATTGTAGATAGGGACAAAAGTGTGAGTGACAGGATGAACTTATGTCTTGAGAAAATAGAATTCCTATTATCTTTCATTGGCTGGTCGGGGGAGGGGGATAGTGCGGGGGGGGGGGACGAGGAGAACATCTGCTTCCAAACCTGTCATTTACTTGACCATACAAATATAGTAAGATAGGTAACCAAAGTCTGGGAAATTTCTTAGCTCCTACAATAGGTCAAATATATCAATTTAAATATCAATATAAAACCTATGTCACTGTGCTCTGGGTTTGATAAGAGAATTGGAAGATTTCCAATGACGTTGAGGTTCAAGAAATCGGGTCTTCGCCATCAGTCACCAGCCCTTTTCAACTAATCCCCTTTCCACTGTGGACCTTTCTCACCCTATCCATTTGGTAACTTATCCACTTTTGTCACTCCTTCATTTTGGTTACCCCTGATCTTCTTTCACTACTCCCGTTCTGTAAACCCTCCCCTCCTGTCACCAGATCTTTCGGTAACGCCTCTCTTCTGTGACTCTTCCTTCTTATCACCCCTGTCCCTCTGTCACCCCTTCTCTTCTGTCACCCTTGCCTTTCTGTGACCCCTGTCGCCATTTGTTACTCCATCCCTCTTTCTTACCCTTACTCTTCTTTCATCATCCAGTCTCTATCTGTCATGTCTTCCCTTCTGTCCCCTCCCCTTTTTTCAGTCCTTTCCTTTTGTCACCCTTACCATTCTTTCATCCCCTGTCCATCTGTCACTATTTCCCTTCTATCCCCCTCCCCTTGGCCTTATCTCATTCCTTCCCTTTCCTCACCGTACTCTCCTTCCACCCTTTCCATCTGTGTCCCCTGTCGTCCTGTCACCACCCTCTGTCACTCCACGTCCTGTTACCACGTTCTGTCACCTTTGTTCTCTGTCATCCGAGCCCTTCTGCTGTCACATCTGTGGCTTCTCTGATATCCTTCCCTCTTGTTACCACTCCCCTGTCACCCCTCTTCACCTGTCATGCCTGCCTGCCTTTTTACTTTTCTCTATCATCATCCTTCCCTTCTATCACCTCTTCCCCTTGTCACCCTTCTTCCTTTGTGAGGTCTGCCTTTCTTTTACTTTTCCCGTTGTCACCCTTTCATTTTGTTACCTGTTCCCTCTGTCACCTCTCTGCGTCTGTCATGCCTGCCTGCCTTTCACTTTTCCCTATTGTCATCCTTTGCTATTGTCATCCTTCCCTTTTGTCTCCCCTTCCGCCCCTCACCCCTTTTATCTATCATGCTTACCTTTCTTTCACTTTTCCCTATTGTTATCCTTCCCTTTTGTCACCCTTCTATCTCCTCTCTTCATCTGTCATGCCTGCCTTTCTTTTAACTTATTCTATTGTCATCCTTTCCTATTGCCATCCTTTCCTATCGTCATCCTTCCCTTTTGTCACCCTTTTGTCACCCTCTGCATCTGTCATGTCTGCCTTTCCTCTACTTTTTCCCATTGTCTTCCTTCCCTTTTGTCCTCCTTCTCTCTCATCATCCTTTTGTCACTCCTCTGCATCTGTCATGCCTACCTCTTTCATTTTCCCTATTGTCATCCAATGAGACTGTGGCAGTCACGCCCATGACTCAATGTCGATTGACCCACTACCCATATGTCACTGTGTTGCTCAACATCTCAGCAACATTCTGCTACAATGTTGTGTACCTATCCCACTCTGTGCCCCTTCCTTGGGCTGTTTAGTGGCACGTCCCTGCTTCGTCCCATCACGATTCGAGAAGTGGAGCGGGTAATTAATCCAAAGTTCCTGGGTCATTTGGGAGGTGTTCAGCTGGTATCACGAGCTTCTCCCACGAGCTTCTCCAGGAGAATATCCTGCCGGCAACATTGTATTTGCTGTGTAAGCCGCCAGGAGAAGCTCGTGAAACTCGGTTGGGCCCCTATCCAACTGAACCAGGAACCAGATTGACTCTCTGCTCCACGTTTTGAGCAACCTCTAGTATGGTGACGGGGCGTAGATGAGGCGTGCAACTTAAAAGCCTGAGAAAGGGGCACAGAGTGAGATAGGTGAACAATATTATAGCAGAATGTTGATGAGATGTTGGGCAAAACAGTGACATGGGTAGTGGATTGATTGGCCTTGCATCATGGGTGTGGCTGTCTCAGTCTCGTTTCTTTTTTGTCACACCTCATATTACCCCTCTCCTGTCACCCCTCTGCATCTGTCAGTCTTGCATTTCTTTTGCTTTTCCCTATTATCATCCTTCTCAATTGTCCTCCTTCCCTTTTGTCTCTCCTTCCTTCTATCACTCCTCTGCATCTGTCGTGCTTGCCTTTCTTTTACTTTTTCCAATTATCATTCTTTCCTATTGTCATGCTTCTGTTTTGTCACCTATCCTTCTGTCACCCCTCTTCATCTGTCATGCCTGCTCTTTTCCGTCTTCCCCACTACTACACCTTTATGTTTGTCCCACTCCCTTCTGTCACCCCTGCTCTTCCATCACACCCCCTTCTTCCACCACTTTCCCCATCATATTTGGCAGGTGAGTGGCCCCTTCATGATCACACTATATCCTCATAATATGTTTTTTTGTTTGTTTAGGATTAAAACTCAGATAGTATCCAGTGTGAATTTAATCCGTTGGCTCCGAGATTCTGAAAATCCCATAGAGTTAACACAGGGCACACCCAGTTCCCGTAGCCAACAGGTTAATTCAACTGCTTTCAATCGCTTCTAACCCCTCATTTTCATTTGGGCCTTCATGGATTTCCGGTAAATTTAGTGATTGTAGTATTGGATATCAAAGCATGTACCAAAATGATTCCTGATTACTTATTATCTGGGTGTAAACATTTTTTTTAAGTACTTTCATTTGTTAAAGTTTATGTATTATTAACTGATATTCTAAAATAACTTGACAAAATAAAGAGGTACCCCCAAAGTAATAGATATAGTTCAACAAAACTATTACATTTATTTTATATTGCATGATTTAATTAAGATTTATACTGTGGTTATCTAAATGCCAAAGCCCTCCTGACCCGTATCTCTCACAAACATGGAACCAAATTTAAAGTGCAGCCCGTGCTTACAATGATACAATGTTTTAAGGTTGGAGGGGGTCAGAGCATGTTTTAATCTCATTTAATTTGAGGACATTCTGAATGCATGGCATGTTTACCCAAAGTACATATTTAGAATTCCATAATTTCTTAATATGAAAAGACAATGAGATTCATAACATGCCATATAAAGCATACCCCTCCTAACAGAATATTAAAATCCACTTCAATACATGTATTTCATGAATGTTAAAGATACATGGACTCACAACATTACTTCTGCATGTTTTTCTTATTTTTCAATTTGTTGCATTCACTTCTGTATGATTTAATTTGTTTCGTGGCCATGCAGAATGAAGTTTAAATCCTGATTGCTGATACTGTTTTGTAGTGCCATGAAATGTTAATTTGATAATGAATACACCAGTGTTACTTTCTTATAAATTGGGCCCATGTGTATGTTTTGTTGGGTAGTCCTTGCAGTATGCACAAAATTATCCTGGCAGCATGTTGATTCTTACAATACAGCTAAACATATTTTGATGTCAGACTTCTTAACTCTTAACACTGCAAAGTTGCAAATATGCACAACGTAATACACATAATGTCCATAAAGCTGCAATTTCTGTGGCATGCTAAGAGTTAATATTGCCTGAATATTTCCTAATTTCAGTTTTTATGCCTCCGCAACGAAGTTGCCGGAGGCATTATGTTTTCGGGTTGTCCGTCCGTCCGTTACCGGATCTCGTTACCGCAATAACTTAAGAACCGCTGATCGGATTTTCATGTAACTGGGATCAAGTATGTACTATGGGGCAACAATGAACTGATTAGATTTTGGAGCTGAAAGGTCAAGGTCAAAGGGCCTAATATATGTCTGATTTGGGCTCGTTACCGCGATAACTTGTGAACGGCCGGTCAGATTTTGATGTAACTTGGGTGAAGTATGTATTATGAAGCAACAATGAACTGATTAGAAGATTTTTGGGGTTGTAAAGAGGTCAAAGAGTCACAAAAGTCAGCCGCGGCCTAAAATATGCTTTCAGCGTGGGCTCGTTACCAATAACTTTTGATGCGAAAGTTGGATTTTGATGTAACTTGGTGGAAAGTTGTATTATACGCAACAATGCATGATGAGTTTGGGAGTCAAGGTCAAAGGTCACCGGCCTAAAAATATGTCTGATTTGGGCTCGTTACTGCGATAACTGTGAATGGCGGTCTTATTTTGATGTACTTGGTGAAGTATGTATCTATCGAAACAATCAATGAAACTGATTAGAGATTTGGGATTGAAAGGTCAAAGGTCACCTGGCCCTAACATATGTTGACGTTGGCTCGTTCACCACTATAACTTTTGAATTGGAAAGTTGGATTTTAATGTACTTGGGTGAAGTATTATTAATGACCGAAAATGAACGATAAGAATTTTGGAGTTGAGAGAAGTCAAAAGGTCAAAGGGCACCGAGGCCTAAAATATGTGACTGACTTGGGATCGTTACGCGCATTAATTTGTGAATGGCCCTGTTTGGATTTTGATGTAGCTTGTGGGAAGTAGTATATATTAGATGCAAAAATGAACTGATTAGATTTGGGGCATGAAAGGTCAAAGGTCACAGGACCCTAAACGATGTCTGATTCTCACCTCGTTAACATCCCAACGATAAGCTTAAGAAAGGCATGTTGGTTTGCAATGAACTTGGGTAGTATGTATTATATGGCACCAATGAACTGAATAGATTTGTGGAGTTGAAAGGTCAAAGGTCACAAGGAGTGATAGATGTCTGATTTGGGCTCATTCACATGATAACTTAGAAGGGCTTGCGTCTGATTTTGATGTTACTTGGGATGAAGTATGTATTATAAGTAACCAATGAAACAATCAGATTTCAGGTTAAAAGGTCAAAGCGTCCAAAGGTACAAGCTTCCATACTTAGGTGTCTTAAAGCTTACCATCAATAACATGAGAAGGCTTATCGATAGTTGATGGTACTTGGGGAAGTCAGGTTATAATGTACCTAATGAACTGATCATAGTTTGGGGTTTAAGGGTCAAAAGGTCAAAGGTCACGAGGAGCCATCAACTTGATAATCTTTACCCGATAACCATGAAGAAGTCTTACGATATGATGAATTTGGGGTAAACGTATGTATATGGGGGCATAGGGATGAGATTTCAGATTGAACGGTCAAAGGTTACGAATGCCCCGTACATCAAGTTTGGAATGGAACGGTTGCGAGGCAATATCATCGGCTGCGCGCAGCCGAATTGCTCTAGTTGACACTTATTATTCGATCCTTTATTTTCTTTTAAATGATCTCAACTGCCACTATTACCTGCTCAGTAAAGTATTTGGGCACACCAGAAATTATTTTATTTTGTGTCTCATACTTATGAATGTTGATGATATGAAAGTGATTAGTACATTAACATTGAATTCATGTAAACATGATATTCTCACATAATATGATTTAGAATCATTACAGACATAAATGACACTTTCAAGACACAATATTTGTCCAGCTTAGAAATAGATTTGAAATAGTCTGCCTCATAATGATTATATTGTATGGATTATTGTAACAGTATATATCTAGATGCAAATTCATTCATCTAAATGTGGTGTCCATTAGCAGCATGACATTACTAAAAGCACGTAGGTAATATAACAACGAGGACAAAAGCATTTATGAAAAGCAATACATGTGTAGACTAGAAAGAACCCTTATACACTCCGCGGGTAGACACTAAACATTTTGTTAAAGTTGTATTGGACATTGCTTGGTTTTATTTCCTTAACTTAAATCCATTCCACCTCTTGGTGTATTGATAAAGGAATAATGTTAGTGTTTCCCCATTTGGGGAAAAAACCCCAGGAAAATAGACTTCTTTGACTACTTTCAGGTACGATGTCAGGGAGGAGTAAAAATGTTAAAAACAGTTTGAAAAGCCTTGCAAGTTGTCCCATTTTGAAAAGGGCTTGCTTAGAATTGAAAACTTGTTAGAGATATAAGTAGGAATGGTGCTTGTGTCGACATTGAAGGAATTCAGATAGCTTGATTGCATTCTTGAAAGCAATAAAAAGTGTATTAGACTTTCAGTACTACTGCTCCTTCAAGATTTTTTTTTTCAGGAGAACTGAAGGATAGTGTCATGCAAACACACTCGTACAGACACAGATACAGTACCACAAAAATACATATTGTACAAACATGAATATATGACACAGTAAGAGACACACACATAGCAAACAAGTACTCTCATCAAATATGTTTGGATGATGATTCTAAAATCACATCCAACTCTTATCAACTTAGTTTGTTCCTTTAACCACAGAAAGGTACACATGTTCTTAGTAGACTGCAGATATTAAATATTGCTATATAGGAGAAGGTTTATATTATTTGGATCCATAGAAATTTTCAACGAAATACATATTTACAAAACTACTATTAAATGCACTTAGAAACATACATAGTGTGGAGGTTGTTTTGCTAGAGATAATTCCACATCACTCTATATGGTATGTTAAAATTGAATTACTTGCAAGCTAAGGTACAGAAAAAGTAAACATGTAGATCTTCACCATATATCACTATCCCTCTGTAGGAAGCTTTCTAAGATTGAACCCATTTCCCAAAGTGTTGCCAATTTTAGGAGATATTTTATACATGGTTTTATTGAACAAAAATCTCATCAGTAAAGGATAATAATAACAAAAATATTATTTTCTTCAGTTTTTACAAATTACTTGTCTACTTAAGATATTAAAGTACTGCTCCTGTATTAGCAATGTTCGGTAATTAATAATAAAATTAATCCTTCCATTTTCAAGAAATGTATGACCTGACTACAGAACAAACCAGGCACACAACTGGCAACAATGACCTTGCAATTCATTAAAAGTATGAGGAGCCTGTGTATGTGAAGGATTTTGAGGAAATGTGCACATTGTCAATATGTGGCCATTTACCTAATGGCCCGGCATATTATGTGCGCACTGCGGGGACGGGGCTCTGTCATGAATTCCCCCAAGCATTCATTAGTTGTTGGGACTACAAATATTTGCACTTCTGGTAGTTCAGTGTTTATTCAAATAAAAATGTCATCAGCGAGGAAAATCCACTGGGGAGGACAGAGAAGAAGGGTAGCCTTTGAAAAAGGAAGACGGGTCGTTCAGCGTGGGTCGTTCGTGCAACTCATTAAGAGAATGTTGAATCGAGTTAGACTGATTGTAATCCTACTGTAAGGCTTGCTTGAATACATGATAACCCTGAATTAACAATAGAGGGAAATATTCTATACTTATCTGCCCAGGATACATTTTTCATGACATTTTATTCTGAAACAATCTAACCCACCACTCCCAAATAATGAGTACAGTCCCTTAATTGATAGGCTGTTGTTGTATATATGAAGGTTTTTTTAAAAAAAATTATATTTTTACACCCACCTATCTTTAGTTCTTTTAATAGTCCAGGATTGACATATTTTAAAATTAGAATTTGATGTAACATAATGGACAGAAATCTAAATTGCTAGCCTGGATAGAATGCCTTCAATTATTATAATACCCTGTGGAGAAATGATTTCACTGCTTTACTAGATAGCAACTTCGTTTATCTCATTGTGATTATATATTTTTAAAGGAATCCTTATTGTCAGCATCCTTTTCAAAGATGAAAATAAACTTTCCTTCTCATACCTATTCCTTTGTCCATTTATAGTGCCTAGTGAAGCATCAAATTCATTGCTTTTCCGAGAATAATACCCCTTTCCGATAATGATTTATACCTTGTTGAACAAATCCTTATTTTCAACATCATGTTTTGTAGATGATTATAAACTTCCTCTGTATCCATTCCTTTGTTCATTGCATGTTTTCAAGTGTTATGTATAGTTCAGTGTCGTATGGCACTTTGTTTTGGTGATGTAGTGTGCATGGTTTTGGTTGTGTCTGTCCAATATTCTTTTGCACTCTGTGCTATATATAAACTGCCATAATCTATGTTACCTAGACGCCCGGCCGTATGACGTTATTTAGCAGAATAAAGTAGCTTTCTTTCTTCATTCCCTTTGTTTTTTTCCCTTTTAGTAGTTGAAAAGTCTGTGCAGTGTTATGAGTATCAATGTGACTTTCTATTTTGTGAAGTATTTATAGTCAATTTCATTTTAAAGTTCTGGCAGCATGTGTGTGTATTGTGGTGGAGTATTTTTATTACATTACATGTAGACTTTGATGTATTTCTTTCTCATACAACATGCATGCCTGTATGCATGAATGTATTGTAGAAACCACAATAGGTCATACTGGATACCTATTACATTGCTTCGACTGGATAATTTATCTTCATTTGAATAAAAAGAAAATTAATTTAAAGGAGCATCAGTTTGGGAATGGTGAGGCTGACATTTGGATTTGGGTGATACAATAAATGATGGCTGGAAAAATAAATAAATCAGCCAATGAGTTGAATTTCTTATAAGATAAGATGTTGGTAAACATTATAATGTACATGTATTGGATGGCCCTTTTGAGGGTTTTAAAATAATGTGTATTCTAAAGATAAATGCAAATATTGATCACACACTGGTTAAAAGTGATGTTGGATATATTGATATAGCTTTCTGTTTGCACTTTTAAATGAATGTACTGGTAAGTGAATATTGTTTATTCACTTGCTTAAAATCAGATTTGGAAACATGAGTTAATCTTCAGACATGTAGCATGCGTTAATAATACATGATGACTTGATAAAGTGAACTGGTAAATTCTTAACACGAGTATGCCAAGTTTAGCGTGCTAAATCAATCTTTCAAATTAAATTCCTTTTCTTTCAAATTCAATTTCTGTGTGGCGAACGTTTTCCATGTTGTGGCGTATTTTGTTCTTACTCGCCAGTGAACATTGCTTGTTCAAGGAGCAGTTTTGAGTAAGCAAATAAATTTGGATTATATGTTGATATTTCTCGAAGTTCGTATGCCATCAAGTGTAATCGGCCATGCCACAATAATTTTCATGGAAAGTACAGACTTGGGCTTTTGTTTTGATACATTATTGTGTGGTAATGTATCTTAAACATGTAGATTACTGAAACTTTTATGCAGATTTGCTGTAAAAAACAATACCAATATATTTATAGCAGATTAGTGTTTTATATTCATAGAAACAATAACTTTGTATTTGCAAAGTCATTGTTTAGACATTTACACACACCTATGTTAAACTAAAGTTAAAGTAGACAGTATTTTGTACTCACGTAATTTGTCTTCAAACTTTGTTTGATAGTGCTATATATTTATAGCCAATGTACTAATGTTTATTATTTATTTTTGGTGGAAAATAGAGTTAGCACTGCCTTTTGGAAAGGAATAGATTGCAATGCATTGATTAAAGGTTTGGGGTAAGAATGTTTGATTGTGCAAAAAGTGCCAAAGAGAAGGTGCCTTATGTGATTTAAATAAAAACAATGAAATTGATGAGGAATGTTTCATATTTGACAAATATGGTGACAAAATAGGTTTAATGTGCCTTTTCCAACTTACAGGAAATGTTTTGGTTAATTAATGTAAAAAAAATAATTAAAAAAACCCTTTTTTTATTATAAAATCACCAATGATAGTACCAGGTTTACAGATTGACCTTCAACTTCAGTATTTTGTACCAGAAAGTATGCCTATCGGCACAACGTGTGTGCACAAATTTACAGTTACGAACGGACCTCAGGTGGCGGAGTATCAAAGAGCTTTTAGAACATTAATCTGTAAATAAGCTGTAGCACTTTAAATATTATCATTTCATGAATAATTGGAAGTATAGAATTTAAATTTTCTGGTGTTTATTCCCTTCAATGAAAGTTTGAATATATATCTGACTTAATAATTTGTAAAAGTAGGGCATAAGTATTTACTTTGTAAACATTGGTAAGCGATAATTTTTGCAATCTTGACTTGAAAACTGTATTCAAATTAATACCAAAATTGTAAAATTAACCATTAGCATGCTAAAGAGTCTCCTGTGCACATTCTTACAATTAAATTGAACAATCGTAATAATTATGTTTTTTCTTCACTTTGCATAGGAGACACTAAAAGAATTGCTAGTTTGCTTAAGTGAGATCTATAGAAAAATAACTCTTTTCATTACCACAAAAAGGAAAGTGAAATTCAAAGAAAATGTGAAAAGAACAATTGTCATTATTATCCCCTCAAAATAAATTCAGCGTGTAAAGAGTTAATGATTACTGAGTATACTGGAGGCAATTTGAACTTTTTTACCAAGGAAATGAGATAGAGAGCCCATGTGGGTTTACAAGAAATATAAATTGTGATGGCTTACGCATTTATTCCTGGAAACATTGCCTAACCAGCCTTTTCTTTCTTTCTCAAAACCACTTGTCCCATAACAAATTTTAACTAGCCCTGGTCTGTTCGGCATAAGGATGTGCATACCAAATTGAAGTCACAAACCCCTAAAATCCTACATGTAGCATCCTCCCCCCCCCAAAAAAAATCTACTCACTGCAATCTGACCAACTTCTTCTATCTTGTTTTCAAAACTACTTGCCCCACATCTAATTTTAACTAGCACTGGGTCTTTTCAACATGAGTATGTGCATACCACATTGAGGTCACAAACTCCTAAAATCTTTGCATCCTCCCCCCAAAATATCTGCTCACTGAAATCTGACCAGCTTCTTTTTATCAAAACTACTTGCCCTAC
>JZLH01S0029710.1:8978-21808 GCA_001188425.1 Eucidaris tribuloides
TCTTCCTCTCGTATCTTTTCCTGTCTCTTGGAATCCATTCTGTGCCCTTTTCGACCCCTCCCATCTGTCCTTCTCATTAGGTGTCCTGCCCATCTCCATTTTGCTTCTTTCACCTTTTCCATGATATCATTGGTTTGTGTTTGTTGTCGAATTTCTGTATTCCTTATTCTGTCTCTGAGTGTGATGTTCAGCATTTTTCTATCCATTGCCTTCTGTGATGTACCTAGTTTTTATTCGAGTTGTTTTGTGGTTGTCCATGTTTCCGATCCATATGTCATTGTCGGGATAATACAGGAATTGAATAGTTCTCTTCTCAGTACCATAGGCATTCTTTTATCACATAGAATATGTTTGTATCTCCCAAAGCTGTTCCACCTTGCTTTAACTTTGGCTAATATTTCCTCATTTGCTCGGCCTTCCATTGCTATGTTTTGTCCTAACAAGGGCGCCGGAAGCGGGGGGGCAGAGGGGGCACTTGCCCCCCCAAATAAAATTTTCGGGGGGCTAAAACAAGTTTTTGCCCCCCCCAATGTGACCCCCCTGAAAGGTAAAAAATAATTAATCAATTACAGTATTAAAGACCAAAATGAGCAATAAAGGCAATTGTATGAATATTGTCAATTTCATAACTGAAAAATGCAAAATTTTCGCCCCTTATGGGGCACTTACACTTCTAAATAAATTTAGTGTATAGATGGTGGCCTCTCGTCCTTCAATTCGACGAGTGTGCCCCCGTGAAACATACCGTTAGCAAACCTATTCATTTTCCCTTCTAAGTTTTCTAGCGATATAAGAATATTTTTCAATGTTCGAACAATGCGGTCATGTTTAAGCTTTTAATGAATGCATTTCAACTAAAACCAAATGGCAAAGTGAATATGGCTCACCAATGTAAATGATATCTCTATTGCTCGAATAATATATTGGCTAATAAGTGCACACCACTTACATACATTGTACGTTCATGAGAAATGAAAATTAACAATGATTCTGAGCTCTCGCTTGGGTCGTTCGCGTATATAAATGTGTATAAATAAATGTTTCTGGAAGGATATTGCATGACAAATATGACTTCTGTTATTTAAATATAAATAATACAAAAATTTACTGATCAGACATGAAAGTGAAGCGCTCGCTCGTTTTGCTTGTACTTAGTAAAATAAATAGTTTTCATAAGTTTTATGTTTAATTTCCTAGAAATTTGTTTTTTTAATGCTCTATAAACGCAACTGCTATACTATATTTTTACGAAAAGTCCCTATTTATAAAATATACATTTAAAATATGTGTTTACCATGCCTAGAATCACGTCTTTTCTATGCCTATTTTCAAAAATTTCCTGCCGTGGGAGGGGGAATCCCCCTCCCACACCCTCCCCCGCTCGGTTGATTCGCTCTCTCGCAAGTAAACCCAATCTCCAGTGAAAATATGTATTTACCATGCCTACAATAAAACATCTTTGCTATGCGTATTTTCAAAAAGTTCCTGTGGGAGGGATACCACCCTCGAATTGTACGACTACTAAATTCCAGTTTTGAAAACCTGACTACACAATCCCCAATTATCTTTATAAAATATACCTTTAAAATATGTATTTACCATGCCTAGAATCACGTCTTTTCTATGCGTATTTTCAAAAAGTCCAATCGTGGGAGGGGTATCCCCTTCCACCCCCAAGGTCGCTTCGTTTCCTCGGAAGTATGACTACCCAATTACAGTTTTTCACATACTTCCTCTACATCTTTTTGAAAAAAAAATGACTACAATGATTATCCCTAATAATTTTCAGAAGGTTCACCTTTAAAATATGAATTTACCATACCTAGAATTGCGTCTTTTTTATGCGTATTTTCCAAAAATTCCTACTGTGGGAGGGGGCCACAGGGGTGTCCCCCTCCCACACCTCCCCCCCCCCCCCCCGGTTCGGTCGCTACGCTCCCTGGTATGTTTCCTTCAAAACAATAGTAGACCCCCTAAAATTTCTGCTCTAGAACCTCGCCTGCCCACACCCTCCCCTGGTCCCACTCGGTCGCTTCGCTCCCTCGCCGAGGATCTCACACTGTTATATAAAATGTGCCCCCATCGAGATTTTGCCCCTCCAAAACTAAAAGTGTTCCGGCGCGCCTGTGTCCTAAGTATTTGTATGTGCTGACTCTTTCAATAGTTTGCCCACCAATCATCACCCTCTCGTCTGACGTGAAGTTTGTCATGTATTTTGTTTTCCCCTTGTGTAGATTGAGTCCAATCTTTCTACTCTCTCTGTCCAGGTTATAAGCTGTTTATCCATGTCCCTTACTGATGTCGAGAAGAGAGCTACATCATCAGCAAACCTTAAATTTGTCAACTGTTCTCCGTCAATGCTTATTCCAATTTCTTGCATGATTGAATTTTTGAATGCTTTGTTTTTATATCTTATCAAAGACACTTTGAGCGTGGAGGATTATGTAGCTCACATTTTTTTTTAAACTGTGGTAAATGTTAGCCAGTGGCTTTAAAGCTTGATGTTGGTATTGGTGGCAGAGCATGTGTGCAAGGAAAGCTTCAGCATGTGACATGGACTGCTAGTAGTATCTTTCACCAAACTTGATATGATTAAACTTGAAGTGAAACTCACCAGTGTAAATAGAAAAGAGTTATTTGTCCTTTAAATTTCAAGGTCAAACATTTATTCTTAGTTCTATAATATCTATCAGAAATTGCTTTGACAGTCAAACTTGTGTGGATTTCTGTGGTTTCAATTTCTGTTATTGTCATACAAGTTTCAATTCATTCCTATTGCACAGAAGCCTATTTTGTTCAAGTAATAAAGCAAATTCAAGATAAATCCTTCCACAGCTTGGACATACATTCTAGCCAGTGTGTAAATGTATATATTCAAATATATATATTTGTCATAATATGTATACACTGTATATATGTTTGTACATGTATATGTTTTCACTCATTAAAGCCCAAGTAGACTTTTGGTCGATCAGACAAATTTTTCGTCAATCTGTCACAAAGTATTCTGTTGTCACCCCAGACATCAGAAAACAACATACCTACTGAAAATTGTTTATAGTGGCCAATCACGATGTTTAAATTAAAGGAGAGCATCTGGCAGTGTGTTTATTATGTATGGGAAATCTTGGGGGTCCCCCTGAGATTTTACATTTTGAGTAATTTCTCAAAAATGGGAGAGTTTCAGAGCGAGCAATTTTCAGGGTATTAATAGATCATATATGCGTATCTAATAACATAATTGCAAAGAATTTCAATTTTACCATTTATCAAAACTAAACTTGGGCTTTAAGTTTTTGAGAGATTTTTCCTTCTCCCAATCATGTCATTGCCTTGAAGTGAATCCAGAATTTTGCTGACAGTTTACATGATTGAGTACATTTTTTCACTAAAATGTATTTTGGATCAAAGCTATTTTAAAATAGGGGCAGTTAGGGTTTTAAAGTATACTATTATATACATTGTGATTGTGAACAATGAAATTTGTGTATAAAAGTATGTTTGTATAGTAAAAAAGAACAAATTATTGCATATATGTATGAGTGCAGATTCCATAACAATGTCAAATAGAAGTCAATTGTTTTGAAACTGAATTAGATTTGTCTTGAAGTAATGAAAGATGAAATCATTTTGAGAAAAATATACAAAGATTAGATCACTAATAACTGCAAGTCGTGAGAGAGTGCCGTAATTGCATTGAGCCAAGACTAACTTTTACACTACACTGTATAAGAGTACAAATGGCCTTAGATTATCGTGAAATAGATTGTCAATTCTTTAAATGTTGATTGAATGGATATATTATACATGTATATTATTTGAAAATTCTTGAAATTGAATGATGCAATATTACTCTCAAGTATGGTAAATGACTAAATGTGTGATGTAGCTTTGGTTTTACATAAACTAGTAGTAGCTCACAAAAGAAAAAGCTCAAGTGAGTGGAAGATTCTCTTGAGAATAAAGAAAAATTATGCCTTATGCCTACTCGCCTGTTCTATTCACATTCATTATAGATTTTGATGATAATTTGAATGTAAATTATGTCATTTGTTATAATTATTTACTCATTTAATGTATGCAATACTCGTCAGGTAGTTGTGTGGTTTTTATTTTGATTTACATGTATAATTTTTTTTTACTTGCACAATGTTGGTGAATCACTCACAATTCACCTCTTGGCTGCCTTGCCTGAATTTAGTTCAGCGCAGTTGACAGTGCACTGGTTTTAATCAATATTTCAAAGTACAGTATGTATTTCCGACTGATATACCACTAGTGGGTCTGACGATTGTGGTGAATAGCTACCATAATATTGTTTGCTTCTGAAAAAAAAAACATTGCAGTTGACGTTGGTGCCATTTAACAATGTCCAGAAGAACATACCGAGTGGTGAATAGGTTCCATAATACTGTTTGCTTCTGAAAAAAAAAACCATTGCAGTTGACGTTGGTGCCATTTAACAATGTCCAGAAGAACATACCGAGTGGTGAATAGCTACCATAATGTTGTTTGCTTCTGAAAAAAAAAACCATTGCAGTTGACGTTGGTGCCATTTAACAATGTCCAGAAGAACATACCAAGTAGATTTTTTTTTTATATTAAATCCATATATTCATTCATTTGTGATAATGAATTAAAAATGTTGATTATTGCTTGTGTTATGATATGTACATGTATTAAATACATGTCCAGAAGAACATACCTAGTAGATTTTGTTTTAATTCATATATTCATTCAGTTGTGATAATGAATTAAAAATGTTGATTATTGCTTGTGTTATGATACGTACATGTATTAAATACATGTTCATTATTGATTGGCATATACCTGCTTGATTCATAATCAATATGTAGAATTTGTATTTGTATAAAATGTCAATAATGTACAGTTTATAATTAATTTATATTTGACTCATATTGTAACAACTGAATGAAAAAGAAAACATTTAAAACAAAAAGTGTATACATAAACAATTGAACTAGGTGTAGTTTTGCCTGTGTTCAGTCTCTCTCGCAAAGTCTACCCACATTCTCTTATTTAAAATTGTGAATATTGAACATTCAGTTCTTGCGATGATGCTTTACAGTATGTGTATCGTTATCTTTTCCACGGTTGGTATTATGCTTGGCACCAGACAATTTTATACTATGTGCACTAAATCCAAAAACGTGTATACTTTGCAGCAGCATCGAAAGTGCTTATAAAAGCTATTCATCTGTGGGCCATGTGTCTTGCTTCATCTGTAAAATAATTTACATTTTTGACTTCTCCAAAACGATTGGCTGGATTTTGATCGAACTTGGTAGGGATTAGCTGCAAGGGGATTTTTGCCCCCAAGGGGCTTCTGGATTAGTGTCGAAAAGGGATATTTACATAGACCTATATGCAGGCCATTTTTAATGAACAGATGGATGGATGGGTGGATGTTGGATGAATGGATTGATGAATGGTTGGATAAATAGATGGATGGATGGATGGATGGATGGATGGATGGTTGGTTGGTTGGGTGGATGGATGGATGGTTGGATGGATGGATGGTTGGATGGTTGGATGGTTGGATGGATGGTTGGTTGGATGGATGGATGGATGGTTGGATGGATGGATGGTTGGTTGGTTGGATGGATGGATGGTTGGATGGATGGATGGTTGGATAAAATGGATGGATGGATAGATGGATGGATGGATGGATGGTTGGTTGGTTGGTTGGTTGGTTGGATGGATGGATGGTTGGATGGATGGATGGTTGGTTGGTTGGTGGGATGGATGGATGGATGGTTGGTTGGATGGATGGATTAACAGTGGGATGGATTGATTGAGGGATGGATGGATGGAGTGAGGGATTGAGGGATGGATGGATGGATGGATGGATGGATAGTTGGATGGATTAACAGTGGGATAGATTGATTGATGGATTGAGGGATGGATGGATGGAGTGAGGGATTGAGGGATGGATGGTTGGATGGTTGGATGGATTGATTGATGGATTGAGGAATGAATGGGTGGATGGATGGATTGGATGGATTGATGGATGGTTGGATAAGATTGATGGATGGATGGATGGATGGATGGTTGGATGGTTGGATGGATTGATTGATGGATTGATGGATGGATGGATCAGTGTTGTAGTCCTCGAGGACGGCCTCGTCCTCGAGGCCGGCCTCGAGGCCAAAATCCTGGCCTTGGCCTCGTCCTTGACCTCGGAGAAAAATCCCCGGCCTCGTCCTTGGACACTTGGGTCAATCCTCGGAATCCTCGAGCGAGGCCGGGCCGAAGCCGCGTAAAATCCGGGGTAAAATGCTTACGCTTGAGCACTATCATATTCCCGCATCTGATTTTGCTTCACCAGCGTATTTTGAGAAACTGCAAATGGTACAGGCCTACTGTTTTGTTTTTAAGGCTTTGAGGCTAAATTTGATTCTGTATTGCTGTACAATTCACCAGTTATCATGTAGATAATGAGTGTGAATTAAAGACAATCAAGAGTTAACCCTATCTCCGCCGGGGGGTGGGAGCCCTCGACTCTTTGCGCGATATGTCCTGACTTTTTTTCTCCGAGTCTCCTACATCTTTTAAAACCAAATTTGCGACGCTCGGGTACACGGTTCCAAAGATACGCATAATTTTGTACATGCATGTCGCACCAAAAAATTGCTCAAAAACGTGATTTTGTGTACAATTTCAATACAAATTGTGTTTTCAGCCCAAAATCATAAATGTATGAATATTTTGGTTTTACTGATTCAAATTACTTAATTTTATGCTGTTTATGATTGCATAAATGTCACCGACAAATTTCATTGAAAAAACAATAAAAGAGCGAAAAAACAAAGAAAAAACACAAAGAAATACATAAGAGATTACAAAAACAATAAAATACATTAGAAATTGATTCTAATATCACATTTTTTTCGGCCGAGATCTGAAGGGGGGCCTCACAGGCCCAAAATACCCCGGCAGAGAAGCCGTGAAAGCCAATAAAACTGCACATAGTCTTCATAATTGAATGTTCAGGTCCATGTTTGTTTGTGATTGTGCATGCTAGTGTGAAGATATGTAGATATGTCTGCAAAAACATGACAAACTGCTACTATTGTTACTTTATAACAAATTTTCTTTGTCTTGTGAGTGTATCAACTGTGTAGTATAGGCTGGGTGTGATTTTCAAATAAGGCATAGTCATACATTGATAAGACAAGTACACAAAGTTCACAAATGAGAATGAGGAGAGCTCCAGTACATGTAAGTGTATGCATATGTTGTATGGAGAGTTGAGGGGTCATACCATGAGATTAAACAATAAGAATAAACACAAACAATAAAACCTTCAGTAGAGAACATGAAATTACATATTTTCTTTTGATCCTGCCTTGCCATAAAATGTCTGGCCTCGGTCCGGCCTCGGGCCTCTCCGGCCTTGGCCTTGTCCTCGACCTCGGCCTTTTTTAGACCCCCGGCCCTGGCCTCGTCCTTGACCTCGGAGAAAGATCCTTGGCCTCGTCCTTGACCTCGGGTGAGCCGGCCTCGGATACAACACTGGGATGGATTGATGGATGGATTGATGGTTGGATGGATGGGTTGAGGGATGGATGAATGGATGGTTGGATGGAATGATAGATGGATGAGTTTACATTTTGTACTGAAAATTTGCCAAACAAAGATGCAACACACATAATCTGAAATTCAACAAAAATACAAATTCAATAAAAAACCCCAATGAAATTAACCTAAATAACATTAATCTAATAATGAGTTTAACATAATGATATATAATAACATTAACTGATCAATGTCTTTCATAAACATGAATGCAAGAACGAGAAAGTGAAGGTATCACCCAATCAGTTAAACTGATAAACTGATTAAACTGATCACAAACCCTATAGTTTGAATATCAGTGTATTTGATATCAATTCCATTGCGATATAGACTTGTATTATTTGATTATGGATATCATTTGACTTCAATAATACATACAAAAAGGAGGATGAACAAATTGTGATTACTTATGTTTGAGGGAAGTCTTCATAGTAATTGCTCAATAATCATAAGAGAGGGACTGATCATGCTGATGTGAGAACTTTTTCGCGAATGCATGAAATGTATTGCCTTACCATACTTATGTAAAGACAGTAAAGTAACTCGGGGTAAGAGATCTATAGTCGACTAAAAAAGTTCGTCTTGTAATGCTAAATTACATGGTCAACTGGGTATAAGTTTAAACATGTAGTATGATTTAACAATATTCTTTCTTTAAAGGATCTGAGCTACAAAATCCACCATGCAAAGTGTTTTTAATGAAAAAAAAACCATTCAAAACGATCATCCAGTGAAAATCTATGAGACCCAGTTTTTCCATGACCATTTTCCCCATGGAGTGTTGTGTTACAATGTAAGAGTTGGTCTGTTGCATAATTCATGAGTGATGTTTATCTATACATATCTTGCAAGTGGTAACATAACTTTGTCCATTCAAGCACTATTATGTACCTCAGATATCATTTTTTTAAATAAATTGAATCCCGACAATGCTAAACCGTATTTCTATAAAGGCGAATCAGCACGTTATCAGTGACGTAACAGGTTACTGTTATCGGGGGGGGGGGGGGCAGAGCCAAAAAATTCCCGGTAGCTAAGTCAAAAAATGTGCGTCCTTTCCTTTCATTCTCTCGGTGGTTTGCGGATTTTCCCGCTGATTTTTTTTTTTTTTTGGGGGGGGGGGGCAAGTCTGCTCCCGCACGGCTGCTCCGCCACTGCACATAGTGAATAATTCATATTGTCATGTTTATGCCAAGATGCTATAAGTATACTTCTCCAGATAATATCGCAGTGGAAAAATAATTCCACGAATAAGAATCCGCACCATTATTGGCATAGAATGTTACATGTAATTATTTTCGTTTATACAAGATGCATATAGGGAAGCGCCATCTGGGTGCCACCCACCAATGATCGTGCTGGACTGTCCTGTTTTCTGCTTCAATCAGTTTTCAGTACAGTAACAACAAATAACAAATTGTAATTTTCCACAATATATATATATATACCGAGTAAATTTAAAACAAGAAAAAAAAAAACAATTATAATTAAGTAATATATGCAAGTAATTGGCATACATAATATACAGGAATATTCATTAAAGTGATAGGCTATAACATTGGAGCTTCATTTTAATAAATTGCAAACTTTGATATCTGAACTACATAGAGTGTTCAAATGGACAAATAAACACCTAGATACAAAAGTTTGGAGAAGTTCACTGCAATGGCAAGTTATCATGAATAAACAATTAAAACTCGGGGCGAGTTTTTAATAGCCTGTCTCTGTGTGCGTCTGAGTTATATGTGTCTGTGTGTATGTGGTGTGTGTTGTCTGCATGTGTCTAATATGTCTGTTTGTATGTCTGTGTGTTGTCAGTGTGTGTTTGCATGTGTCTGTATGTATCTGTGTCTGCAAGTGTTTGTGTCTGTTTTATGTAATGTGTCCGTTCTGTTCGTCTGTGTGTATATCTGGATATGTGTCTCGTGTGTTTGTCATTGTGTGAGTCTGTGTGTCCCTATCGTTCTGTTTTGTGCATCTGCATTGTGACTCTTTGTGTCTGTGTGTCTGCAAGTGATTTGTGTGTGATCTGTTTGTGCGTATGTGTTTTTGTTTGTGATGTTTGTGTCTGAATGTTTCTGTGTTTGTCTTGTATGAGTCTGTGTGTCCTGTGGCGTTCTGTTTGTCTGTGTGTATCTGTATGTGCTGCGTGTCTGCATGATTGTGTGGTCTTGATTGTGTGTCTGTATGTTTGTCATGTGTATGTGTCTGTCTGTTTTCCAGTGTGTCTGTGTGTTTGTCTGTAATGTTCGTGGTCTGAGTTGTCTATCTCTGTGTGTGTTCTGTTATGTGTCCGTTTGTATATGTCTGTTTGTGGTCGAGTGTTTGTGGGTGTCTGTATGTGTCTCTGTACGTGTCTGTATGTTTGTGTGTGTGTCTGTATGTGTCTGATCTCTGTTTGTCTGTGTGTGTTCTTGTATATGTGCTGTTGTTTGTCTGTGTGTGTATTGTATGTATCGTGTTTGTGTGTCTTATGGTGTCTGTGTGTTGTAAGTCTGTATGTGTCGACCTGTCTGTGGTCCTGTGTGTGTGTCCTATTTTGTGTTGCTGGATGTGTCTGTGTTTGTGTTGTCTGTCCTGTGCTCTGTAGTGTCTGTTTTTGTGTGTATGTTGGTGTGTTATTGGTGTCTGTGTGCTGCCTGACACTCCACAACCACACACAGACTTACACAGAGACTTCCAGACATACACATACACATCATACACACGTACATTCACATTCCCACACCACGTACACCAACTACCAACTCACACACAAACACAAAAACAGACAGACACAGCCATACACACACAAACACAGACGGACATACAGACATGCAGATACACAGAGGCACAAATACATTCACAGACATGTACAAAGACAAACGGGGACAAACACACAGACACATATACAGATGCACAAACAGACACATACATATACACAAAGACAGACACACAAACGTACACATACAGACCATACAGACCTACAGACATACAGAGACATTACATAGACGTGTAGGTACACACAAAGACACAGATGCACACACCTGGTATACATGGAAACCCATATACCCACACGACCAACACAGAGACATATACAGACACACACGCACAGAAACACACAAAGACAAACACATATACACACAGGCAAACACAAAGACACATACAGACACACAGACACATACAGACACATACAGACACATACATACATACACATGCAGACGCACACACAGACACACAGACACACAGACACATGCAGACACACACACATGCAGTCACACACAGACACACAAACACACAGACGTACACATAGACACATAGACACACACAGACATACACAGACACACATACACACAAACATACACAGACACACAGAGATGCACACCCCGTATACATTTTAACTCATACCCCCATCCACTACCAACACACAGAAACACACAAACACAAACAAATACAGACACACAAGCAGACACATAGATACACACAGATACACAGGGAAACCCACAGACACATATAGACAAACAAACAAATGGACACATGAAGATATGCACAGGGAAACACACAGACACAAAACAGACACACAGACATACAAAACAAGAAGATACACATACAAACACAGACACACACAGACATATGACCACAGACAGACACACACACACCTGACACAAAAAACACATACAGACACACAAACACACACAAACAGACACACAGACATACAAACAAGAAGATACACACACACAAACACAGACACACACAGACATATGACCACAGACAGAACACAGAGCAGACCCAACAAACCATACAAACAAGAAGATACACACAAACAGATACACATAGAGAAATACACCAACAGACATATGACACACAGATACACACACGAATAGACATACACACAGGCATACACATATTTAGTGAGTGGCGACAATTTGTGCCGCTAGGGTCTGTTTTCATGGTACAAATTGTCGCCACGCCAGTGAGACAAAAATTGGAATCAGCAAGAGCGTCACAATTTGTCGCCGGCGACAATGTGTGCCGATTTGTTCAAAATCTGACGGCACAGACTGTCGCCGCGTCACTGTGCCGTAACAAACACCTACCCCATTTTTAAAGTGGGATGCGCTTTAATTTTTGGCACTTCATACCAAGGTATAATTTTTACATTCTGAAATGATTATAGCAGGTTATTTAAAAATATTATGAAAATGTGTGGGGGTCAGGACTCAGGGGGCGGAGCCCCCTAAAGCTGAGTTGTTCTATAGTTTTCTGTAAGCATATTTGACTATCTGATAACACTAGTTTCAAGAAATCGACATTCAAAAAACAAGAGCGGCGTTATATTCATTTTGATTAGCATTAAACGGCTGTAGTTTAAAATTCATTTTTTTCCTTGAAAAGTAGGGGGATGATTGTGAGGCCATTCCTCCCTTGGCCAAAGTAGGGGGATATAATCCCGCATCCCCCTTCAGGATTTTTACACCGGTGTCAATTGCACACGACTCTTGTTAGGCCGTAAGGCAGCAGAAGACAGGGGATCAGATAATTACGAATGTACTAAGGGGCATAAAGATTGACACGATGCGATAATGATAATAATGATAATGATTAATTAATAATTCAAGTAATAATTATAACTAATATTGATAATAATGATGACGATGATAAATTAATAATAATAATAATAATAATAATAAGATAATAATGCATAATAATAATATAAAATATAGATAATAATAAATAATGATAACATAAAAAATCAAGAATACACGGATTTAAAAAATACATATTTTTCTGTGAACCTGGGGGGGTGCGCCGGGGGGGATAATTGTACATTGTCAGACTCATCCCCCCCCCCACCTTGTGACGGCTGGGGATGCATACCCCCACCCCCTGCTGTATACCCCCTGGCTTCAGGCATCGTTTTCACTGGCTCTTTTTCCTTCTGTATAATCATGGTTTATGTGATAGAAGTCTGCTCTTCTAACCTCCATGGTATAATATATAGCATGGACATAGCGCGCATAATGATCTCTGGAAATGTTCACCAGTTCCTTGGTATTAACAGTAATGATGTAAAAGCGAGTGCGGATATTCACCACATTCCTGGTAATTGATACAAATTTACATTGCGAAAATTGACATGGATTTTTCTCAGTGATATAACCTTTACATTGTATTATCAGTTTATTTTGTCCAAGTAGAAACACAGCACGAACCCCTCCGTCATTTATTTCGCGTCATCTGTCATATGAATT
>JZLH01S0029711.1:567-11484 GCA_001188425.1 Eucidaris tribuloides
CACGAGAGAGATAATTCATATCGAAACATAAAAAAATAGCCCAACATTCAAACGCAAGTATAAACAATATTTATTGAACCGATATTAACCAACCGAACAAAGCATTAGTTTCAATCAAATGGTATATTCTCTATACACGAATACAATCTGTAAACTGTACTCCATATCATAATGTTGTTGTTGTTTTAGGTATGTTGTGTATAGTCTTTTTAATCTGTAGTCTGTAACTAATATAATTTAGTTCTTTTGTTTTCGGTCAATTGTTTAAGTAATAACATAATTATAGCTTGAGCGTATGTCAGCGCTCGATAAGTTTTATTAATTACACTTTTTAAGTTGATTTCCCACTTCACCATTCTAAATATTCGTTTGTTACTGTTTTCATTCGTACTGTTGCTCTAATATTATAGTGTAATATTGCATCATTCTATCTTTTTTTTTTATATTTGTTATTGTAGTATGATATTGAGTGAGTAAATATAATGAACATGAAATGAAATGAATAATGAAATGAATGAAATGAAATGATGAAAATGTATAATGAAATGAAAGATGAAATGAAATGAAAGTGAAATGAAATGAAATGAAATGAAATACAGATTCGCTATGTTAACCTCCTACCCCAGGATTTGCCACGTTTTCCACTTGATAGCTGTATTTCAAATTCTCAATATTCAAATATCTAGTTATTGTGTCACCAACACGAGAACAAATATGCTCATAATACTCTCTTTAAAAAAATAACAGTGAATTGTTCACTCTGTAAGGAGTGAATGTGTGTTTTCACTCATTTTGGAGTGACCTAAGGGGTCACTCGGAATTGGAATGACTTAAAGGCAGTGGATCTCACTTGCAAACATCCCCACAGACCAGGAAAAGATAACCCATGCCCTTAGGCTATTGATGAAGGTAATGTCTGTGAAATCTGGAGGTCAGTGATTGCCTAGAATTTGAAAAATGCAAAAGAAAACAATAGCCATTTAGTGTACATTGTATGGTAGAATTTTTTTCTCGCGAGAAAAAATTCAAATCTGAGTCTAACGGTCACTATAATTCCACTAAAACTGAGTTTCTAGCTCCTATATTTTGCTAAAGGCTCCCAGATGGCATTTTCTTATAAATGCCATTGTTTTTACACAATGTTAATTTTTAGGCATGCAAAAGAGATCCCCTGCCTTTAAGGTATCCCTGAGCCTGAGGTCACTGTAAAATGAGTGAAAATTACTCAAGTTTACTCGAAATTCACTCTAAATCCATTCTTTTCGATATTCACTCCTTAAAGAGTGAACACTTTCACTCGTATTTTTAAGAGAGTAATGTACATATACATTGAATCCTAGGGGGAAGAAACTGAAATTGATGAAGATAAACATGTACACAGGAAAAATGCAGTTTAAAATATTTTAAACAACTGGTTACCGTTTTGAAGCCTGTCACTCTATCAACATGTTGTTTTTTTTTTTTACAACCATGATTGTAGAATCTGTCTTTTAAACAATATTGGTTAAAATTTGAACAGCGTTGTTCAAATCTTAACCAATATCGTTTAAAAGACAGATTCCACAAAAAAAACAATGTTGATAGAGTGACAGGCTTAGAAACGGTAACCCGTTGTTTAAAATATTTTAAACTGCGTTTTTACTGTGTACATGCAGATTTTAGTAACGGATAGAAAAAGTTAAACATATTTGGAAAGCATACCAATCTTAGAGCTTTTGATTCATGCATATACGGTAGTTGAGTAAAGACAGTCAGAAAGAACACTATAAAAAAAAATCATTTACACAATCAAAATCTGAAATTTCAAGTATCATGGTTAAATGGAGTCGGGATATCTTCAATGTTAAAAAGAACACCATGAAGCTCATTTATCTGTCTTTATCCATAATGAAAAATAAGCGATCATTATTGCGGGAAAAAAAAACATTTTGAAAACTTTTCAAATTATTTTTTTCTCAATGATGATCGCTCATTTAACTAATGCATTTCGGAACATTTGTGAAAACAAGCATCTTTAAGATGCTTGTTTTCACAAAATAATGTTCCAAAATGCATTTGTTATAACCATGTATGCTGTCTGCAGTACGCAGTCAACAATAAAGAATTACCTTGCCAAGAGGATAGGAAGTCTATTGTTGTTCATCCAGCACGGAAGTGCGTGAAACTATTTGTTCTCTTTGCTTCAAATTGCTACAAATGAATTGATTTTTGTTAAATAATGTAAAACAAACATGTTTGCGTTTCATTTGTTTTCTGGCATAAATCATTCATATTTTATGCATAAGGTGTGAGATATAAGCAAAATTATGGAGTTTGATACGTGCTTTTACCCTTAAAATGCACTCAAAGATAAAACTTGTGAGTGCAAATGAAATTTAACTGCAGGGAGTGCTACAACCACCCCCCCCCCCTCACAAATGAACAGTACACTTATATTTAACAAATAAAATTTTTCCGTTTACCTTTGCTCAAAACTGGGTATCAAGAAAAAAGACAAAGATATTGTTTCAAGATAACTCTGAAGTTCATGGTTCCAACATTTTGCGCGGGAGAGGGCAAATAATGACCCTCCCGCATCATTTAAAAATAATGATGTTCAGTGAAAAAAGAAATAAGCCTTGTGCAAATAAAATACAGTTCCATCCTACACCACTTCTAACATTCCCCTTCACCGGATTTTCCTTGTACGGTATTTCAGTTTCCATAAACTACGAACTGCAGTAGTATTTGTAAGTATTTCAATATCCGAGCGTTACTTTGTGTCATTGACTCGGACTAATGAATGTGGCTTATCATACCTGGACGGATAGGAAGTATTTCACGTAACATGTGCCAACAGTTCCCGTTTCCCGGAACTAATTTTGTCACTGTGATTGATGAAGTTTCGTAAAGAATGTTTCAGTTTGTTTCACAGCTTTAGCCTATCTCAATACATATTCCATGAAAATACTAATCCAGAATTATGCCCAAGATAATAAGAAATTTTGGACACATACTGGGACTCTGAAGAGCAATACAATAAGAAAAACAGGTTTGACTTTGCACCTTTAAAGGTGCTGAACAATGTCACATTGGGAGCTCCTTTACGGGTGCAACTTTGCAAAGTTGCACCTTTAAAGGTATTCCAATTGTAACGTGGTCTGAAAGATGCAAACTTGCACGCATGAAGGTGCTTCCAGTGTATTAGTGCTAAAGGTGCACGTTGAATCAATTTTCCTGTTGTGTAGGGTAAGCCATGTTTGTCTCGGGTTATACTATAGGTCGAAAATTCTGCTCTCGGACAAGGAACTCTGAGAAGGCGAAAAATTACGCGCCAGCTCATGGAATGTGGGTGATAATCTCATCATGTACTCCTCGACATAGATCGACGTCATTTTCGTAGCATGATAAAACGCTTGAAATGTTGTAATGTGGCATATTTTCACGTTGTAATCGGCTGGCGTTCTATTTCTACCGGCATTACAAGAATGTCATGTTATTTCCCCGTGAGAGCAGACTACATCTAAAATGCATCACAGATTGGAATTCCATTAAAAAAACATTAAAACAACAACTACTAAGATTAGAAGGATCACAAAGGACAAAGACGAATCATCAAAAATAACAAATATAATGAGGATGAACACGGGACTATAGGAATAACATTTGGGGAAGTCTGCCGGCAATGCGTTACCATTAAGAAAAATAATGGGAAAATAATTGCCATTACCCCAGGGCTTCATACCCCGGCATTCTCTTCCTCTATCAACGCGCCGACTGTGACGGCTTGATCGAACCAGCAGACGGTAAAATGCCATCCAGTCACTTTGAGCGGGCTTTTAAGTGTTTGTTTTCCCGCGCTTACCTCGAAAGACTCGTTTCATGTTCACACGTCTGCCGGTCTGTTTACCATAATGTCGATAACATTGAGTTCAAATTCATACATTTCTAATCAAAGACAGATACGATTCTTGTCCGTCAAAGGAAGAGAGCTTGATCTCGAACAATCCTCATAAATAGCGTGACATTTTTGGATTTTTCACCGCCCTTTCTTAAAAGTAATAATTCTGCGAAGATGCTATTTAAGATATTAGCTGGATTTGTAGATTGCAGAGATGACATATCAAGTTCAAAGGCAAGCTTAACTGCAGATCCATCTGTCATGCGCGATTAGGTCCGTGTAGCCTTGATGACCAGACCACTAATCCACAATATAGAGAAGATTTAGTCTCTGAGTTTAATTTAAATGCCTACAAACATGACAAAAAAGCGGGCAAAAAAGGAGACGCTCCATTTTCGAATTCATCGTTGTAAATTGCACATGACATGCAGGAGGAAATGCCAGCGGTTATAAACCATTTTTATATTTATTGGTACACTAACAGTTACGTGTCGAAATAATGCATGAGCGAGTTGGCAGGTCTGATTGCACGTACTGCCCAGGGTGCAACGTGTAGCTAGAAATGCCGTGGGGCGTTTCAGCGAAATAGATCACAACGTCTGGCAGCCAGACTACGTACTCGTAAGTGGCACTACATCAGGAACGCATGTAGCAAACAGGAAGAGTAAAGCCCTGTAAAACCTCTCTACGTGGAGCATGCCGAAAAACTTAGGTTTTCGGCAGTTAACTCAATATTTTATTTATTCGAAAACTTTGGCAACTTGGATTCATTGCATGCTCTGACGTTATGCGAACAAAAATGTTTATCGAACAAAAAACTCGGAAGGAAAATTATTCTGCAGCGACGTGCAATAGCCGTGTATTCCGAAACATATCAGTTTCATTCAGGGGGATTAATCCTATGAATATTTCAACGAGTAAATTATACTAACTTCCCAAGCCAGATTTAAGTATATATACATATTTAGATTTCAATTTGACTAGGATGACTTATTTTTAGTCTTAACATTAAAATATTTTTTTTAGAACTTGACCTGGATCTAGTTCTATTCTTAGCTGTCTCACAGTCTAGTTCTACATCTGCACCCCCTCACATTATATATTCAAGTTTCTAATAGCTACAAACGTGTGTAAAATTGATGCACAATACAAATATAAATGTCAGAATATTGAACACGGAAGAACAACTATATTCTGTTGGTTTTGAAAAAATTATCATGTTGTCAGGGCTGGACTGCATAGGGTAAATTATTCGCGTTTGTTTATTTAAAGAAATAGTTCATCTTTCGTGATCTTTTATTTCGAAAGAACTTAATAGGCCGATAATTACCCAAACGACCTACGTCCAAGTGTTTATTTGTGCTTGTGGGAGCAAAGTGGTACAACTGGAATATTTTAAGTAATACCGTGTTCTCTCATTCAAATACTATATCCCTTTCTTCTTCTTCTTCGTCGTCGTCGTCGTCATTCTTCTTCTTCTTCTTCTTCTTCTTCTTCTTCTTCTTCTTCTCTCTCTTCTTCTTCTTCTTCTTCTTCTTCTTCTTCTTCTTCTTCTTCTTCTTCTTCTTCTGCTGCTGCTGCTGTTCCTCCTCCTCCTCCTTTTTTTCTTATCCCTTGACTTTACTACCACTCTACGTGGCCACCTGGTATACCAAATGCCAATACATCTCCTCCATTCCCCTCTCTGTAACGGTTCCACCTCTCCCTCTCCCCTATTTTAAAATGTTTAAACACATACATGTACTGTTTCTTGGAGATTTACAAGGAAAATACGTTAATCCATGAATTGTTACAAACCAATTTTTTCTAACAAAAACGTCAAAGAAAGCGAAAACAATAAAAAAAAAAGACAGTTAAATGATATAACATCCTATAGGCTGAAACATGTTCACGGGGTATATAGTAAGCTGAAAGTTCAGTCACACATACATGCAGAGAAGATCATACACTACACAACTATTGTTTTTTGTGCATTTTTTAAAATCTAGCTGATTTCTGATCTTAAG
The DNA here is from genome assembly GCA_001188425.1 of Eucidaris tribuloides. Taxonomy (NCBI): domain Eukaryota; kingdom Metazoa; phylum Echinodermata; class Echinoidea; order Cidaroida; family Cidaridae; genus Eucidaris; species Eucidaris tribuloides. The sequence continues at coordinate 6,454 of JZLH01S0029711.1, forward strand.
GTTTCACAGGCAAGTACTTTTTAAAAATCCTATGGGCATGAATAATGTTTTGCTGTAGTATGGGAGGGTTGCAAATGAGATTCCCTACCTTTGAAGCCACAGGCTAACAATGACCACAGTTTAAAAAATGTGAGCTACACAATCCTCCATGCTCTAAGTGTTTTTGTTAAGGTATAAAATGAAGCCCTGAAAAACAATAGTATTTCAAAATTTACGAGTAGTCGAGTTGACGGGATTTAACATGCCCATTTCCTCCTATAGAGTTACTGTGCGTAGATCTAGGCCATTTTATACTCCATCGCAGTTGAAATTCATGGATGACGTTCATTCATGCATATCTTGCCAGTGGCAGCATAACTTTCCAAACGTTTGTATTCTAGGGCGTTTATTTGTCCATTTAAGCACATGTAGCTCAGATGTCACAGTTTGGCCATTTTTGTTTTAATAAATTGAAGCTCCACAATGTTAGCCTGTGTCTTTAACACCCCATTTTTATTTATTTATTTATTTTTATTTTTTGCAGCAAAGAAAATGAGACCTTGCAGATTTCTTGCTGACATTATCGGGTCAAGTTTCCCCTGAAGGGATCAACAAGCACCAGAAAATTTATTAGTGCTAAAGTTAACAAAAATGAGAACGAACTAACCTCAAGATTTATAAACATATTGTTCTCTCTGTACTCATTCTGTCACGTTAATATCACATTTTTGCTCGTGGCGCTAAATAAGGAAAACAAGATCGGTAAAAGGTTAGAAATAGATTAAAAAATTTTCTTCTTGCAATTGGTTTACATATCACTTTGTCTGGTAGTTGTCATCCAGGTATGATATAAGACAAATTTACATTTTATTCATTATACAAGATTCTTGACAAACAAGTACAAGGGTTGGTACAAGTAAAGGGCAAAGAAATTAATTCACAACGAATGCAATTATGTACAGAGGGGAGCAATAATCAGAATGTAGGCGTTTGCAAGAATTGAAATATTGAAAGATGTATTGCCACAAACGAAATAATCCCAGAGTATTGGGTATTATAGGGCAATAACAAAGCTTTTGAAAAAGACCAAATTCACTGATTTCGTTCGTGTCACATCCAAATTCCCAATGCTTTCAAGAATATCAGAAGAGGGTATGATACCTTGTTATTCTTCGTGACAAATTTTATAACACAAGGCATGACACCATTTCATTTCTAGAATACATTTCTCCCCTAGATTATGTTTTCGATTATGTCTTCAGGAACTTTCTGTGTATTTATTTTCACTCTCTTTATGGTATCTGTGTAATGCGCCATAAGTATCTTTTTACCAGTATAATGCACAAATGTAATAATACAGATGCAAGAAGGAACAATTAAAGAGCAAATCGATAATCCTCAAGCAATACTTCAGCACCATTTTTTTCAAGCACACCCCCGGAAAATATCTGAATATCCTAATTAAAATGATATAACAGTGCGCTACAAACTGACAAATATGCAAACAAAATGATATACATCAAGGGCGTAGGCTGGTTTGGGCATGGGGAGGTGGACATATTGGGGAGGTGGAACTTGAGTTTAGAAAATAATTACAGAATACCACTTGTTTTGAAAACTTGTGCGTATACACACAAACACACACACAAAAACAAATTGATGTCCTGTGTGTGTGTGTGTGTGTGTGTGTGTGTGTGTGTGTGTGTGTGTGTGTGTGTGTGTGTGTGTGTGTGTGTGTGTGTGTGTGTGTGTGTGTGTGTGTGTGTGTGTGGTGTGTGTGGTGTGTGTTGTGTGTTGCTGTGTGTATGTGTGTGTTCGCATCTGTTATATACCCACTTATACAATTCTTCTAACTGGAATCATATTTCGAAAATGTTACTGCCAACCAACACAACACTTTTTCGACACACACTTCCTTATCACTCACTCACTCACTTCAATATAGACTTTTCTCTAAGTAATCTCTGCCATTATATGTTTTAATACATTCAATAATATGTTAAGTTGACATTTATAATAATTTGACAATATAATTGAATTTTATTTTGTAAGATTTGGAAGGATATGGACATGGTTCAGGCAACTATAATTTGTTTATCTATTTATCATTTATCTAAGTTATTGTGAGTAAATCAGCTTCAATTAAAGTGATAGGCTAACATTGTGATGCTTCAATTTTAAAAAAAATGTCAAACTTTGATATCTGAGCTACATAGTAGTGTTCAAGTGGACAAATAAACACCCTAGAATACAAAAGTTTGGAAGGTTACACTGTCAATGGCAAGTTATGCATAGCCTAGGTGTACACACAGTAAGTCTATGGGAGGAAATGGGCATGTGAATCCAGTCAACTTACGATTTTCACCTTTTTAAAGCACTAAATAATCATTTTGAAATACAATCTTTTCAGGGCTTCATTTTTAGACCTTATCAAAGACACTGGTAGCATGGAGAATCATGTAGCTCAGATTATTTTAACTGTGGTAAATGTTAGCCAGTACCTTTAATTTCTAAGAATGGCAGTTTGCATATTGTAATTAATTATCACTAGCACACGCGAAATTATTTTGTGTGTGTTTGATTCAATGAAATATTTTTCCTTCATTATATCGAACGAATTTGAAGCTAAAATTCAAATTTAGAAGTAGTGGTTTGCCTTTTTTGGTGTAATCATTCTATATAATAACGAGAAGACAATGAATTCATATTAACTTAGCATTCATATGTAACATATTTTGCCACTGGAGATGTCTCTGTAACGTGTGTAATTTGTTAATTTAGAAATAATAGTACAGAATAACATACAGTAAACAAATCTTTTCACGACATAAAATTATTGATTGAGTTTTCTTTCGAAATGAAACATTTGGCGACCGGTTTCCCCCAATGAGTCATTCGATACGACCGCAATAATTGAAACCTTCTTTCTTTGAGTTGTATAAGATGCGTCAATCTCGATGTCGGATGATAGATCTGCTAACGAGAAACCGAGCCTTCTGGGTTCCAAGAATTCACGATCGCTTCTAATGGAATCGTACGCTGCGTAGAGCTTTACAGCCGAGCCGAATGTCAACACAAGGAACCGAGATCTGTCCGAGACGAAGCGAAAACTGAATGTGCATTGCATGATGGGATGCTATTTGGATAAGGACGAAATGGGCCGAACGTACGTGCGTGAAGCTTACCAGCTTGTGGATACAGCTTGGAGACAGCTGTGCGCAGGGACGCACGTACAAGATGAGCAGGGACCATTTCCGCGTTGTTGTTGTTGTTTTTCCACGAATTCGTTTTCGTGTGTCATGACAGTTTATTAGTTGTGTGATCTGTTTAAATAAATAAGTAAATTAAACAATACGGCTTTCTTTTGTTGTGGTTTCAGCATGTCAGGAATCGCACTGAGTGATTGTTGTTTGTGACACATAAGTCGTGAGGCAAATAAATGAATTCGAACTTAGGGTGAAAGCTATCATGGTCCTCAGAGAAGAACATTACGCATCATTTTGTTTTTCTTCTTTCCTAAGAAAGGGTAGCGTTAGGTGAAACGATGCTTTATTATTGTTTTCAGCACACCATGTAGAGATTTTCAGTTCATGCAAACAAGGGAGAATAAAGGAAATAAATAAACAGGAGAGAGTACGGGAAGGAGAGAAGACAAAATAGAAATATGATCGCAGTTGGGCCTAACCGTGCAGTGGATAGAGTTAAGTGAAGAAGATGGGGGAGATGAAAAATAAGTTGAAGTCCAAGTGTAGTTTTGGTTGATCGGACAACTTTTTCGTCAGTCGTTAACAAAATATTCTAAATCACCCCAGACATCATAAAACAACATCAAACCCAATGCAGATTGTTTTCGAGACATATTGTGATGGATGTGTAAGTTATAGGAGAGCATAGCAGTATGCACATTACCTATAGGAAATGTTGCCCCCCCCCCCGACATTCTGCATTTTGAGTAATTCCTAAAAAAAAATTGAAAAGTTTCAGAGCGAGCAGTTTTCATGGCATTGATAGATGCAAAAATACCATAATTGCACAGAATTTCACTTTTTACCATTTACTTAAAAAAAGATCATACGTTGGCTTTAAGTGAAGAAGATGGATAGACAGAGATGAAAAATAAGTTGATAATAAAAAAATAAAGAAAATCGTATGATGCAGGAGATGAGTTCCTCCAACGGAAAAAAAAATAGCAGACGACATATCCTCGCCCCGCTGTTCGAATAAAAGCGATATTGATTGTGGCATTTAATTCGATCGAGGCATCTGTCTGGGTCGCACATCCGCAAACACGAGGGGGTAAACGTAATATCCATCTTTGTATTGGAACAGGTGTCGTCAGATAACACTGGAACTCCATGCCTGGGATGGTGAACCATTTTGCCCCGCTGAATTAACTGCAGCATCTATTCCTGGCGAAGAATTCTAGGAATTCTGTTTGTAATTGGCCGTAATATGACTGTATTTTTTTTATCAGTTTTATCATGTTGGGATATGAATTTTACCAGTGTTTACATTGGGCTTTGTCAGGGATATTGTAAATTCATAATAAAATCAACACCCTTATTTAGTTCGTAAGAAGTTTGGAGTGGAAAAAAATATATATTACCAAAAGAGCGACAAATATATATATAAACCGTAAAAAGAGTATTCAGCAATTAAACAGCCGTGTTCAGAAAGGGATAGCAAATATTTGTATCGGAAAGGTATGTTTATAGATTATTGACAATAAGTTTTTAGAAATCGGACACCAATGTTGAGTGATTGGACACAACGTTTAGACTCTGAACATGTTATCAAGTGATAGCAAGAATATGTTTAGGAAAAGGTTTACTCGCTAAACACAGTTTTTACAGTACACATATGTCACCGGTGTTAGACAGATAAACTTTCGAGTAAAAGGGGGTGAATATAGAAAAATTGGACTGATTGTCACTGATACTGACTATTTTGGGTATTCCATCGAGTGAACAAGATTAACCAGTCATTCCGTCATCTACCAATCAATCAACCAATTACTCAATCGATTTCTCAATCAAACAATCAATCAATAAA
>JZLH01S0029745.1:2477-12591 GCA_001188425.1 Eucidaris tribuloides
AATACTTGTTTAGTGTATTCTAAGATCGGAGGATAGTCATTTGTTTAGGGTTCATTTTGGAAGCCCATGCACGAGCATAGTGTCCACCTTAATGACAGGTGAATGAAAGAACGTCGGGGCCCCTGGTGGGGTCCACGGGCGGAGCCCCCCTCCCCCATGAAGGTCTGAGGTTTCAGCATAATATATGTAACGCTGGCCTCCAGGTGAGAAATCAAGTCTCAGACTAGATAGATTTTATTAGAATTTGTTTTCATAATACATCAATGCAAATATTCCAAATGATTTTAGTGTATTCAACTATTCCTCTCAGTTGACAACATTGACATTTAGAAAGAGAGTTTTAAAGACACTGGTTAGAATCTAATAACTGGCAATCTGTTGACACTTTTTACATATTTCTCAAAACAAAAAGAGAGAGAGATTTTAGGCCTACATGTTTCTTTTACACTTTATACACAGGATAATTTTGGTAATACTTAGTGTATCAAAGGTAATTGCATACCTGCCAACCAGTACGATTTTTTCAGGGCAGTTCTGTCCTTTTTACGGTTACTAGGCGGTGCCTTCAACAACAAGAACGTAGATTATAATAAGAATAGAACATGAATTACCAACATAAATTAAACCAAATGCCTTGGTAACTACGGTGATTTTAATACAATGCCCAAATTGTAATGGAAATGATGTGTTTACATTCACTGGTGAGTGATGGAACAAAAGGTATGTTTTATTCATGTCTTTTCTCACAAGAAAACCTTTGTTTAGCTGTTTCCAATATTTTTCTCATTCGCACTCTAATTTCATTTTTTATTACGTAACCTTTTTATTGTTTACCGTACCACCTAATAAATGTAATAAGACTAGCACTGCCCTGGAAAAATCGTACTGGTTGGCAGGTATGTAATTGTTTAAAACTACAGCATGAAAAACTCTTACGGCGTATCGTTCGGGCAATATGGCAACGTGTTATACATTGCTATATTGCCCGTTTACTTGCTGAACGTTATATTCTACTTTCACATATTTCTCTTTTAAAACACATCATAAAAGTATATACAGCAAACAAACAGCATTGCCAATGTATGCAAGGTAATAACGTTGAAAAATAAAAGAATAGTCTAACCAAAATTACTGGCAAAACAATTCAGATTACCATCTTCAGTAGATGGTGAATCACTAACACAGTCATTGATGGCACTTCCACGGCATACATACAAAAGATACAAGTGCACGGAGTGCGCTTAAACGGTCCATTATACAAAATCAAAATTCCGTTTTTCAAATTTCCATTTTGCGTGATTTTCCGTATTACTAGTACTCAAAATCACGAATATAAACACCATTACCCTCCCTACTCAAAAGTATTGCAACATACACTATAACGCATGCATTTTAAATTGAAGGGGTCTTTCTATAATGATGTCCTAATGAAGTTTATAATTGGAAATTAACAAATTATTTGAGAAGAAATCAATGAACAATTGTTTTTTCTTTTCTTCTCCATGGCGTAGAGATTATCAAATGCAGGCCCACCCACGGCAGAGGGGCTGGAACATAAAATTTGACATTTTTTCGCCTCCCTATGGGGTGGGGTGTTAATTCACACTAGTATCGTAATTCGGTTTCATATTTCCAGTAAAATTGTTTGAATTGCTTGGAAAGACTTCCAACAAATAAAAAGTGTCATTGTGTTCATTTGACACGGTCTCAGAAAGAAGACACCACGCCCCAAAGACGAAAGTGCCTCCTATCTTCATAAGATAGTGATAAGAAGAATACGTCCCACATTTCACAAAAAGACCCCCTTAATGTAATCTTCTTATTCTTTCTCAATTCTAAAGGCGGTTTATTATTGCAAACATCTAAATTTGCTGTAATGCGATTTTTAAGTACAATTTGATATAGAAAGTGTGCGAGAGAGGTCATCATCTTTATATTACTAGCCTCATCCTCCTTTTCCTTCTTATGAAGATAGGCAGCACTTTCGGTCTTTGCGGCGTGGTGTCTTCTTTCTGAGTACGCGTGTCAAATGAACACATGACACTTTTGTTTGTTTGAAGTTTTCCAAGCCATTCAAACCATTTACGGGAATATGAAACCGAATTACGATGTAGTGTGAATTAACACCCACCCTATAGGAAGGCGAAAAAATTTTCAAATTTTATGTTCCAGCCCCTCTGCCATGGGTGCGCCTGCATTTGATAATCTCTCTACCATGGAGAAGGAAAGAAAAACAATTGTTTATTGATTTCTTTTAAAAGAATTTGTTATTTTCCAATTATAAACTTTCTTAGGACATCATTATAGAAAGATCCCTTCAACTGAAAATGCATGCGTTATAATGTATGTTCCAATACTTTTGAGTAGGGAGGGTATATTACGTAATTACGTAAGTTAGGTTACAACTCAAATTTTAACTATTTGACATACCTTACTGAAGCCGACTGTCATGGTAGCTGGTCGGCAGAGGGGCCGTAGAGGGATTGGTAAGGGTGAACAAAGTTACTCTCATACTTGGTAATGGCATTATTTGCAAGGGCGTAGGCTGGGGGGGGGGGTGCACTGGGTGCACCTTAAATCCAAATTATACACGAGTAGGCCTATTGACCTATTTAATTTTCAGGGGAGTGGCAAACTTGAAATATTAACGTTGTCAGTGGGGTAAATAGAGCATGTTGCGCGCCTATTGATCCAAATAAGAATATTTCAAGAACCATAAGCTATACCCCTACAAACCATATACCACTGGAAAACTTAGACTTCAAGAAATCTGAAAATAATAATATGTTTTCCACAGTGTGTCTAAAAAATGGTCCAATCGGGATAAAAGTATTTAAGGTATGTAATGTTCTCAAAACGTATGTGTATTTGGTATCATATAAAAGAAAAATAAAAATAAATTTGCTTTCTGATAAACTATAAGATAAAATAAAGTCATGATTAGTTTTGTGCCGTCAGACAAATCACATTTGTCCCAATTTTGTGTATTGGTCCTAATTACAACTGGATTGGTGCTAATTACAACTGGATTGGTGGTATTGATGCTTACAGAACTCACAAAAACTGAATTACAAATGTCAGTAATAAAACAAATAACAAATGCATTTTATCTTTCAATATATATGTTTATTAATGATTATCTAGTAAATAAAAAAAATAATACAAATAACCCTTACTCGGCATTGAAATGATATTGAACATTTTCATGTCTTCTGTTCACGAGACTGCATTCACACAGACATCATCATGATTTGCACATCTCATGTATGTTAGTTTGTATACTTCAACTGATAGAAAATCAGAAAAATCAAGAAAACCTGAAAAATATGTTCGTTCAGCTAAATTGAACAATTACACAATATCATTTCACACTCTCAGTGGGTTTCTGTGTTTAACAATGTACAGAACCTGCATGAACATGTAAATAGGACAAACGCAATTTTTCCTGATCACAGAAAATTTAGGCTCAGGATTGACATGACCAAATGACATTAAACATTAAATAGATTGTATTTGAAGTTATGGTATTTTAGCTCTGTGACAATACCCAACATAACTAGGTTGTATATGATTTCATATAAAAATAATTTTCACTTGGACCATGTTTTTTCAGACAATAAAAGCTTTTTGCAAGATGATCAAAATATTAAGAATTTCAAATGTTTCTTGTTATAAACTCAACTCATCAGAGGTGAGTATGTGTACCTTTTATTCACATTAAAGTTAGAAAGTATGAACAGGAAGCTACAATTTAATGATCCCCTTTCTAACTATTCATCCTTTTAGTTTTAGGATTTTTTTGTCTAAAAACTGGGATTTAAAGATATATGACATGATGGGATTGGGGGTAGTCCTCAACTTGGGCTGAAACTACTCTAGAATCAAGTAAATTATGCAAGGATTCTCCAGACCTGTAAAAATGTTGTAGTCAAACGTTGACTCATTCTAAAATTACTAATGTCAATATCCCTCGTGGCAGTCAAACCTGCTGTGTGGCTCTATATGAGTCTTATTTTTATCGTGCCACGATAAAATTAAAATACTAGTTTGTTCATGTTTGATTCTCCTTAAGTAAACAAATTAGAGACAAATCCTTCCACCTGGGAGATCCACTTCAGCTGGTGTATAGTTGGTATATATTTCAACTGATTAGGTTCTTGAGGCATTTTCAAGTGATCCCAATCATGTCACTTACCTTTAATGTAAAACCTATATTTTAACTTAGATAGAATTCATCATATTTAATACGTATAATTCTGATTTTGGAAGAAGTTTTTTAGGTCTATTTCAGGGTCGACGCCTTTTAACTAAAACTTAATAAGTACAGAAGTATATAATGATCTATATCCCTTAAAGTAGGCATATTCTGAAAGCTGACATTAGTCACATATTATTTTGATCTGAAAATAAAAAAGATTTTTTTTTTACCCCATTGGCTACCTTAATTTGTTATCCGCCCCACCTCTTCCATTGCTGTCACACAAAACATGCATATAGCAGGTGACTTACAGTACACGTTTTAGATTATATTAACTAGCAATATAGGCTAATAATATTACAGACGGATAAGTATGCGAAGTAGCTCACAGCGACCGAGTGAGAAAATTTTCAAATTCAAACAGTGAAAATCGTATATTTTAAAGCACTTTACCGGCTTGAATGGAATGCTTATGGCAGCATTTTTTACTACTTTTTACTATAGACCTACATTCGTTTTTAGTCTTCCTGGTTGCCCCCCCCCCCTTGGTGCCGCCACTGCCTAGGGACAAGGGCGGCGTCAGGGTAGAATCTTATTTTTAACAGCCAAATCATGTTTATTCATGGCCAGCTCAGGGGAATTGCGCAAAGTTGGGGGGGGGGGGTTGAGCGACGCAATGTTTTCACGACCAAATCAGACGAATAACATTTTTCACGGCCAAGTAATGTTCGTTCACGCCGCCAGCCAGCGGCCGAAAAGTCAAAAGGTGGTGTGTGTGTGTGTGTGTTGGGGGGGGGGCGTGCGACACGGGAAATTTTCATGACGAATGCGGACAGATTTTTTTTTTTCACAAAAAGATGTTCTATGTAGCCAGCATGGCTGGCGAGGGGGTGGCAGGGTGATACGATATTGTGTTTCACGTCAAATGAGGTTCGGTGAAAGTGCCAGCCAGCGGCCGAAAAGTCAAAAAGCAGACGAGGTGGGGGCGTGGCCGACGATAAAAAATTTCTACGACCAATTCGACGGCAAAAAAGTAAATTAATAAATAAAAAAATCTTGGCCAAATCCGACGGAAACAATTTTCACTGTCAAATCTTATCCGCTCACGGTCAAACAGCCAACATCTTGGGGGAGATGAAGAATTCCAAAAACACACACAGAGAAAAACCTGATTTTCATTACTTTAAACAAAAAATGTGCCGCCCCTACCCCTCCCCCACCCCCTCCTTGTGGCGCCGCCCCTGCTTCAGAACCCCTGGTAATCTCTCAATGACCTCAACATGAACTTGAAAAATTCTAATAAACACTCTAAGAAAGAAAAGGTTCGAAAAGGTTGTCAATTATTCCACAATACCTGCACCAATTCCTTCGCTCATTATGAAAGAGTTGTGAACACCATTTTATCCAAAACGGGTGCTGACAAGAAATGTTTGTAATATTGGTCTATATGCTTATTACAACCTTAAAATGGCTCTACTTTTGTGAAAAGTGGTTCTGAAACAACTTTTGTTTTTCTTACAAGCGTACATCGTTGATCAGTCCTATAACATTTCTACATTTATACCCAAAATCTACTCTGCTCCCCAAATTATGACAGCAAGAAAACTTTATGAAGGAAAAGATGAAAACATATATGCAAAAATATTTTTGAATATTTTATGAAGTATGTTCCCGAATTATATTTGTATTAAATACATTTTACATTTTTGAATTGAATTCTATCAAAATTCTGCTAACCCACAGGTAAAAGGTAAAAAATAATGCTTTAAAATTCGCAATATGCGGACTTATTATAATTACATAATGATTGAAAAAATTGTAACTCCTTATTATAGGATGAATACAGTGCCGTCACACATCACCAAAAAAAATCTTCAAAACTTGTCTGATCATATTCTGGCGTCTACTTCCAACTTTCAGTAAGTATGACAAAGTCGCATATGCATTTGACAGCTTCGTTAGGTCCTTTGGAAAATACAGCCATCTGGTTTAAAGTTGTGAACTTTTTCATGCATCATACCTGTTCTGCAGTGGAGACTGCCACTATGAAACTGTGTGGGTTAGCACTTTTTAGCCGTTTAAAAGTTGCTTCTATTTTCCGGGGACTCATCCCACCTTATTTGACATTATAAACGTTTGATTTGTGGTATTAAATTTTAATAGCGTATGATGCCAAGGTGTGTAACTCATTTTTCACAATAAGAGTACGGGTGAAAAAAAAATCACTTCAGGCATGAAAACTATGTAAAAAAATATTTATTGAAAATAAAAAAGGGTGTACACTTCTTAGAGCAATATAAATTCCTATAGTGCACATCACTTGCACCAAGGGGTGTATCCAGAATATATTTTTCTGGGTGGGTCGTGATATGTTTTGGACCTTTTCACAATGAAATAACATCAAATTGTGAATAAAATGGGCCTGTACCTGATGATTTTTCTTTTCCATTTCGAAAAAAAATTGGACCTTTCAAAATTTTGGAGGGTCATACGGTGCATAATTAATCCAAAAAAAAGTAAGAGGTAAATTAGATTAACCCAAATACCTATGGGCCAATTAATTAGGAGGTTGATGCCCTCATGCATGCATGCACGGACAAACAGACAACCCGAAAACATAATGCTTCCGGCAACTTCATTGCGGAGGCGTAAAAACAAGGTCTGGGGGTAATCTCAAATTTGTCGACAAACAGCACAGCAACCCGCTCTGACAAACAGGGCCGAGGTTGATGAAAATAACACATATCCCTATGGGCTAATGGATAAGTAGGCCGCTACCAGCTAGCGCTCGAATGCGCGCAAGTGTGCGTTAGCTGTGCTCACACACTCCCATGGGGACCTCTCACGAAATATGTTCTCCTAGACTCTGCACGTGTTAAGCGTAACTCAAAGATATTGTTGTTGTTGGCACGATTGTTATTAACCCAGGTATGCAAATGACTTATACTGGTTATATGAATTATCATGAAAGATAGAGATCGATTAATGGTAGGCAATCGACCTTGGAATTAACTAGGACGCAGGGGAAGTGGGGACACTTTCCATAATTTGGTCATTCTTCGCCAAGTGTATAATTTTGTGTCCTGAGCCTCTACGATAGCGAAAATTTAATAATCTTTTTTTTTTTAATGGCGAAATCATGATAAGCCAGACCCTCAGAAAATGTTGTCATAAAAACTAAGGTCTTTATTTGGTATACTCATGCATTCTATATCAATAATTCTACGAATTTCTGATGAAAACCTCTTTCCAATGGTACTCCCAAATAGTCCCAATGCCATAACGTGTAAAGAAATTTATATTTGTAATCATTCAACTAAATTGTTTTAGTGTCTTACCAGTCTTATATTTTAAATGTTATTATAATTTATATTGAATCATGCATTTGAACCAAATTTAAAGCTAAAAGTGTGTCCCACACTTTTGGGTCTTACGGTCACATGAATTTATGACCATAATCATAATTCTCATGGAGGCTTAGAAACTTTGTTTAGTACAAACAAAAGCACATCCAGATTTTTTTAAAAGATGTGTTGCCATAAACATTTCAATGAGACCCCCCCCCCTTATAAAAAAAAAAAGTCCTCAAACGAAAGTTGTGGTGCACATTGATGTGCTAAAACAATGAAGTCCTCATCAACGTTGCTCTCAGTTTGCCTAAAACCGAACGAAGAGGAATATGAAACGAGCTCCATGCGGGTTTTTTTTTTCTGTCTATCTGCGCGTTTGTCTCTCTGTGTTAATAATGATAAATATGACTCTTCTCTGCCATAAATGAAATTAATAACGCTATGTGAGGGCTTCCAAATTTCTAAATATAACTGCACAGTTTATTAACTATGCTATATGCCAATTTTCTCAAAATTACACAAAAATGCTAATTTTCCCTTTTTTCTTGACCGATTTTAATTCCTTTATCTGATAAGGCTTGGTAGCCTTGGAGCGAGGAGCTTAAACGTCTACCTCAAATTTCGAAATTTATTATTTATGCCCAGTTATGCATTTTTGGTAGAAATGCGCCAAGGTGGATACCGATTCTGATCGGTTGTTGAATTCAAACTTCCTGAAACATGCAGAAAGCTATAGCCTTTTAAAGGCACTGTTAAAGGCACTGTATAACAGTGACCAGTGACTCTAACATGGTCTAAAAATGAAGCCCTGAAAAAATTGCAGTTTAAAACGATCAGTAAGTGCTTAAAAAAAGTAAAAATCATTGAGAGACCATTCCAGCTTTCCCCCATAGACTGCTGTGTTGCAGAATTTCCTATCGCCCGATAGGAAATTAATGTGCCAATTTGTATCTGCACATATTGTACTAGTGACAGCATAACTGTCCAAACTTTTGTGTTCTAAGGTGTTTATAATTATATGTGCATTCAAACACTGTCAGATATGGCAGATAGCAAAGTTCGACAATTTTTTAAACGTGTCTTCCACAGTGTTATATAGTGTCTTTAAAAGTATAGATCTTTCAGAAATTCGGGCGCAGGGACGTATATGCATAATTTACTGTTTCGCCGCTGTTTCTTTACTAAAGGGGTGCTTTGGGAAGGTATTTTTCAAACATTGTGCTCCTACAATTAGCCTATTTTTCTTAGAAACAGAAAAAAAATCACCCCATAGTGCATCTAATGCCATGACTAATCAAATAAATCATTAAAAATAGGCTAGACCATGCCTTGGCTGACTTCTATATATTTCAAGAAAATTGTATTTAACAGTATATAGTTAAACAGTTACCCTTAAGCCATATTTTGCCTTTCATTTCACTGAAGTGAATTAAATAAGATTAAATTTAAACTATATGAAACGAAAGATATAAAATACTTGTCCATACACACTTTTTTTTCAATTTGACGTCAAATGCTATTTAGTCATATTATACCTTCATTATGCATTGACTCCTGGGATCCGATTCCTTCATTCGTTAACTTGCCTACATCTTAGGGCAAAAATGATATAAATCCATGCACTGAATTCCATTCTGTTGCTGATCTTCTTTCTTTAAATTCCCTATCGTTTATCTTGTGTGAGAAACTGATGGGTAATGGGTTCTCCTGCGCTCTGCATTCTAAATAAATAAATACAAATAATTAAATAAATTAAAAAAATAATGAACATTATAGGGGCTTATGTGGTTTGACCATACACTCTATAGGCCCCCCCCCCTACCAGATTTTTTTTTGCTTCACGTCCCGGCTTCACGTACGGACCCAAATATTTTTCCCCAAATTAAAATCCGTAACAGCAAGTTTAAAATGATGCTGCATCTTTCCCACAGTTATTTAAATTTTTCACATTCATCAAATACGTGAAAGGACTTTTTATGCTTGGTGAGGTTTTTTTTTTTTTTACGAAAGGAATGTCAGCCCGGGATGTCAGCTCAATAAAATCACAGACGATGATGTTCTTTTAAACCTTATGCAGTGTGTAACAATGTAATGATCGATTTAATGATCGATTCATTGAATGTATCAAAAATGTGAAGATATTTTGTTGTAAATAATTTACTGAGTAATATGTTATATTTTAGACGAAGGGGAAAGTATTCCTTTGTTCATCTCTTGATATATATGTTCAAATGACTGTAGTGAATTAAATGGAAATGTATTAATTTGTTCATTTCTTTAAATCACTGAAAACACAATAAAACAAAAAAAATCAAGACGGAATGGGTCCGATTGGTCGTCAGCACAATTGGAGTATCGGTATGTGCCATCGCGATCGTGGCTAATCTTATGATTGGCGAAATCATTATTGTCAAATATATTTCAGTTCATAAATATAGTTTTTTTCGTGAGTTATTGTATTATGTAATAATACCCATGAGATTTACTAAGTTTTTATAAATATTAATAAAAGAAAATCTATCAAATTTACGAATAACTTAGCACACTAAACAAGTTCAGCTTTTCA
>JZLH01S0029751.1:0-31800 GCA_001188425.1 Eucidaris tribuloides
GTGTGTGTGTGTGTGGGTGAATTTCTCTCTTTCTCAATTTGTTACCAAACCCTATAGTGAGTTGAGATGGTGAGGTCACAGTCATCAGGAGTTGAGACATATTGACATTCTCAATTTCCACTAGTAGTAAACAGGTGTTCGCATGGTTTCCATATGTGGCTGAATTAGTTTTCTAAAAAGTATTAACCAGTTGGAGACGATTTGATTTTGATATCACGCATTTCCCATAGACCCCAGCCCAAGATATCTCATACTTAGTCTCAAACGGGTTAAAGGGAGTGGATCTCATTTGCAAACATCCTTGGAGACCAGGAAAAGGTAACCCATGCCATTAGGCTATTGATGAAGGGCATGTCTGTGAAATCTGGGAGGCAGTTATTACCTAGAATTTGACAAATGCAAAAGAGAAACAATAGCCGTTTAGTGCATGTTCTATGGCAGGAATTTTTTTCTCGCGAGAAAAAAAATCAAATCAGAGTCTGACAGTCACTATAATTTCACTAAAACTGAGTTTCTAGCTCCTATATTTTGCTTGTGGTTTCCAGATGGCATTTTCTTCTAAATGCCATTGTATTTACACAATGTTAATTTTTAGGCATGCAAAAGAGATCCCCTGCCTTTAAAGATACAGAGCTTTGGTCACTAGTGAAAAATAGTATCTGTCAAAAAATAGCTCACTTGTTTTAAGTCTTCTTGGATTCTGAAAAAAATACAGAAATAAAATCTGGACTTCAAACATGTAAGGTATAGTTGTGATTACACTTAATGAATTTCTTGTAGATAATGCACAAAAAGTTAAATAAACGAATAAACAAAGCGAACAATGGCACCAGACAGGGTTTGAAAGGGTACGCAGAACTTGTGCTTATACATCTCAACTACATGTAAACCCCCATCACCCCTTCCCCCATATTTTTTACTTACTGAAACTTGCTTTGACTTTCATTGTGAAATCGTAGATGATTACATAAGTATCTCCAAAAAACTCGAAACAATAATTTAATAGCTTTTCATTTAACAGTTTGATTCATCAGAATGGCTCTTAGCCCCTTAAACACATAAAGGTCAAGAGTACTACTTTACTGTGAATAGCAAATACTTTACTACATTTTATCATGTGAAATACTGGCCAATTGAGTGGAAATGATACCTGTAAATAGCTCAAATAATGCTCAAGAAAAAGTAAATAATCAGTAGAGAGTACCTTATGTAATGTTGATACACTGTACTACTTAACAATACAGAAATACACATACAATGTACATGTACATTGTACATGTACATTGTACCACTGCACAAAGAATAAATAAAGTCAAACCCCCCATCCATTGTGAAACAGACCTGAAACTTTTAAAGCATAATGAACTATGGAAATTCAGACGCAGAAAACTTCAATATTGTGCAACATCTTAAACATTCCTCCTCTCATAAAAGTAATTGCCACTAATTAAAAAAACACAAATCAAATGAGTGGTTTCATATTAGTTTTATATCTCTGAGTAAGGCAAGAAATATTGCAGCCATTTCCAAAGGATGTACCGATGTCTGGATAGATGGAGGAGTCAGTGAGCAGAAAGACGATCTGAAATATGCTGGAGGTTGGCGGAAAGAGAGTGGGCTCGGGGATTAACGGGTCAAATTAGGATTGGTAATGATCCGTGTATCCTTAACAGACCGAAACACGGGGAGGAGTTTTAGTCATCGGCATCTATATTTCCTGCAAAAGCTGAATGTTAATTTCTTTATCTCGCAACATGTCGCACATTTTTTAACAGTGCATTTAATAGTGAGGAAGATTTTGAGTGCCGTGTCAACTTCAAACATTTATAACTTTTAAAGGCAGGGCATCTCTTTGCAATGCCTAAAAATTAACATTGTGTAAATACAATGACATTTAGAAGAAAATATAGGAGCTAGAAACTCAGTTTTAGTAGAATTATAGTGACCGTTAGACTCTGATTTGATTTTTTTTTCTCGCGAGAAAAAAATTCCTACCATAGAACGTACACTAAACGGCTATTGTTTTCTTTTGCATTTTTCAAATTCTAGGTAATCACTGACCCCTAGATTTCACAGACATGCCCTTCATCAATAGCCTAAGGGCATGGGTTATCTTTTCCTGGTCTGCGTGGATGTTTGCAAATGAGATCCACTGCCTTTAATGCAAAGATGGTGCAAACAAATTTTGCACAGAAGTACAGTACACTATACCCCTGTTACTGTATAATGGAAGCTTGATGGTACATTTGTCAAGATATCAGAAGTTACAAAAGATCTTTTAAAGTTTTTTATATGGACTCACAATTTTATATCCATTCATCCACTTTTTACACAAAATCTGTAATAACATTGACGATTGTCCAACTTGTCCGCCAGAAGGGCCATAGCATATGTTCCCAATAGAAGGGCCTTAACAGTAAATTTTCTCTACTTTGAGAAATATTGCCTTATTTGATATTTGCACAATACACTTATGCCCGACATCCAACGAAATGTCCAATTTTTAGAAAAGTACTTGATGTAAACCTACCATTTTGTTGAATTATTTAGTGAGGGCTATTCCTCTAATACATGTAAAGTGCAATAAGTTTAACTAGGTATTCATAATCCATCTGTGGCAAAAAATTTGTGCCAGTGACAAGTTAAGAGAGTCTGATCTCATCATAAACTCCAATAAGAATAATTTACTCTCATTTGCACTAACACCACTAGAATAGCATTTTGTATGTTTGATATACGTCGGTCATTTACTTCTAACTATTGATTAATGATTGTATAATCTGACACATTCATGCGTCATTACAACCAATCATGGGTGGTGTGTGAAAGGGGAGATGAAGATAATCATTTAATGACATTGAGAAAATCACTGCCATAAGTGCATCTAAATCAAATTATCGCTGATGATCACAAACTAACTGTGAAGAGAATTTAGTCATGTCGGAAATCCGGATGACATACGAAGTGATACATATGGTACATATACATTATTCCCCCACCCCCTTTCCAGTAGGGATGGATCATTCCACATCAAAAGTTTTCTATGCTTTAGTGAAATAATTCATTTTCTAGACAGGGTGACGAGTTCAATAGCATTTCAGAAAGTTTACAATTAATGGTGGACTTTTTGATACCAAAATGAACAGCGGTACCCCTGTGCATCGTTTCATGAAAGTTGTCGGTTCTAACAAGTTCAGTAAAATTCTTGGACTTGGCAGAGAAGCACTGCGCACTGACTGTTACTATCATGGTAACTGTCAGAGCCTGACAACTTTCATGAAACGGTCCACTGATTTTTTTTTCTTTTCTGTAGTTTTTTTTTTTTTTGGGGGGGGGAGGGGGTGGAGGAGGGCAAACTAAAGAAATAACACATACCGTACCACAGGGTTATGAAATTTGGATCAAACAACACCAAAACAACTATATGAATGAATTAGATACATGATGAATGATGAACATGTAATAAATTAAATAAATACATACATATATAGCAAGAAAAAGAACAGGAAAGAAAGAAATTATGTCAAATAAAATGAGAGAAGGAGATTTTGAAGTCTACTTCAACCCATCCTATATAAATGCTCCTTGCACTTTCCAATGAAATGATCTGACTCACAGAACAGTGTTATCAATTTGATACAGATCTCTATCAACTACAGATGGCGAGAATAAAAGTTGTTATCAACACAAAGTTTGACACCCTATGTGTCAGTAGTCAGGGCATGTCATGAAATTAATCCCGAGTCTATCACAAACTTACTATTTATACTGAGCAATGTTTTCTTTCCCCCAAAGAGTTGACGTCTGAACGTAATTACTGCGCGGAGTAATCGGTTCGGTGACAACTTTTAAAATCAATGTTGAATCTTGGCCGTATGTAAGTGATAAAGCAATGACATCACTCATTACAATAGATTTAGATTTCAAAATGAGTCAAACGTGGAATAAGATGGGACTAAAAAAGTTTGTCTTCTTAGAAATCGTGCTACATTTTAAATAATCACATTTGCCTAACATACCCCGCCCCCATGCAAAGGAAGTATTCATGTTTCTCCAGGGTAACATTCATCTTGATAAATGTAATGGTGTATGAATTTGATGTCTCTATCAGAAAACATGTTAGATTGCCACACGTAAATGTGTGAAGTGCATATATGATAAAAGTAAAAAGCACTTAAATCTGCATTAGGATTTGCTCCATTCAGAAAGAATTTAAAATTACCGCTGTTCTCAGTGGATTACTAAGTACAATTACTTCTGATAATGTGCTGTTTTCGTCACTTCTGGTAAAACAGTGATTCTAATAGAGCTCGATAAACACGGTGAAATGATGCCAAAGCGGGTAATTTTATGTGAAACTTAGACCCCCGTTGGTTACAGTGAGCGAAAGGGCGCGGCCTCAGGGCCGGCCGATCCGAGGCCGGGCGCCGCCACGCCCTTTACGCCGCACTGGTAGACACGCACCGAGGAAAATCCGAGACGGACATAGCGCGAATACCGACTGCGGGGCCGGGCCCGAGACTACCCTCCTGGAGTAGTCTCAGGCGGCCGGAGGGCCGGCTTTATTGTGCACTTGTAAGACGGCAAGCGGACCCAAATGCCGGGCCAAAACGCATTACAGACCCGAGAGAGTAGGCCGCATCAACCTGTGCATCGCGTTGGTGTGTATTATAGTAGGGTGAACGTTTTTTTGATCAATCAATCAATCAATCAGTCAATCAACCAATCTATCTTTCTATCTTTCATTCCATTTATCTATTTTCTATCTTTCTTTCCATCTATCTTTCTTTCCTTCTATCTATTTTCTATCTTTCTTTCCATCTATCTTTCTTTCATCTTTCTTTCTATCTCTCTTTATTTCTATCTTTTTGCTACCTATCTTTCTCGCTATCTCTCTTTCTTTCTATCTTTTTATCTTTCTTTCTTTCTTTCCTTCTATCTTTCTTTCTATCTTTCTTTCCATATATCTTTCTTTCTATTTTTTTGCTATCTTTCTTTTTATCTATCTTTGTTATCAATCTTTCTTTCTTTCTATCTTTCTTTTCATCTTTCTATCTATCCTATCTTTCTGGCTATCTTTCTATCTTTCTATATTTCTTTCTATCTTTCCATCTATCCTTATCTTTCCATCTCTCTATCTTTCTATCCTATCTTTCTATCTTTCTTTTAATCTATCTGTCTTTCTATCTTTCTTTCTATATCTTTATATCTATCTTTCTTTCTATCTTTTTGTTATCTTTCTTTTTATCTATCTTTCTTATCCATCTTTCTTTCTATCTTTCTTTTCATCTTTCCATCTGTCCTATCTTTCCATCTGTCTATCTTTCTATCCTATATTTCTATCTTTCTATATCTTTATATCTATCTTTCTATCTTTCTTTCTATCCATCCTGCTATCTTTCTATATATCTGTCTTTCTATCTATCTTCATAATATCTATCTTTCTTTCTATCATTCTTTATCCTTCTATCCTTCTATCTTTCTTTTCATCTATCTTTATATCTATCTTTCTATCTATCTATCTTTCTATCTACTATCTTTCTATGTGTCTATCTATATAGCTATTGTCCGCGCGCGCGCGCGCGTGTGTGTGTGTGTATGTGTGTGTGTATGTGTGTGTGTATGTGTGTGTGTGTGTGTGTGTGTGTGTGTGTGTGTGTGTGTGTGTGTGTGTGTGTGTGTGTGTGTGTGTGTGTGTTTGTGTTTGCCAGTTGTGAGCCCTGATGACGATGCGACGGAAACTTACGGGCCGCCCCAGGCTGCACTGTAAACGCACAAAAATGCGGGCCCGAGTACCGCAATACAGGCCGGCCTCGGGCCGGCCCGAGGCCGGCCCTGCACTGTAAACGGGGTCTAAGTATACATAAATGAACATTTTTATCACCTCACTGACTAGCTGTAATTAAGACAGATGGTGGCTCATGTCAGTGGAATACACATTTCACCAGAAAATAGTTCAACATATTTTTCAATGGTTGGTAACTTGTAAAACCTGATACTGGAAACAAATGAAGAACTTTTTGATCACCAATGTTCAGTTAGTAGTGTCCATTATGGAATAGTTAACAGCATGTCTTTACTGTTTTGAGCAACAGATTGAGTTCATTCAAAGTGGTTTCATTATTGTTTCTCAGCACAAAATCTTAAGGCACTGTATAACAATGTTTCCAGTTCAAAAAATCTGAGCTACATGATTCCCCATACTACCAGTGTCTCTGAGACGTTCTAAAAATGAAGCCCTGAAAAAATTGCAGTTTAAAATGATCATTAAGTACTTTAAAAAAAAGTGAAAATCATTGAGAGACCATTCCAGCTTTCCCCCATAGACTGCTGTGTTGCAGAATTTCCTATCGGCTGAGAATAATTAATGTGCCAATTTGTATCTGCACATATTGTACATGTGACAGAATAACTATCCGAACTTTTGTGTTCTAGGGTGTTTATTTGTTCATTCAAACACTGTCAGATATGTCAGATAGCAAAGTTTGACAATTTTTTAAAATGGATCTTCCACAGTGTTATATAGCGTCTTTAAAATAATTGGCTTCCATAAACTTCTCTGTTTAAAAAGGATAAAGAACAAATTCAGTACTGGCAAAAAAAAAGTATGAATTCACACCCGCAAAATGTTAAGATTTGAATAATGATATGACCTCCCAAAAATGGCTGAACAACATGCAAATGGTTTATCAGACCTACTTTAACAAATAAACCCTTGACCATATTGGAATAATTAATAACCCCATAGAAACACAATATTATTATGTTTGGTAATTGATGATAAATTACGCAGACAGGAAAAATAGGAAGAGAAAACAAACGTTAACTACCTGTCGCAAACCGAACCATCTTTCATCGTCGTCTAAAACGTGATATGGTATCACTCAGAATACAAGGTTGATCAATCGTGCCGAGGAAAGGCAAATAGATACCAGGAAATACGGTGAGAAACCCTTCCTTTTGGGTTAATGTTTCAGTCGCTAAATTAGACGTCTTTCATCAATTGGGCCCTGCAAACAGGCATTGAGGTCTACTGTAACACAGCTTCGGAAGTCTTATCTTATTTACTGTATGGTTCATCAGTTCTTTAACCCATTGGCTATGGGAACCAGACTTGTCCTGTGTTAATTCTATGGGATTTTCAGTTTCTCGAAGGGAACAGATTATGAAAATGACTTTAACAAAACTTTCAAAACTTACTTGACATATCACACAGCTCCTTTTACATACCTGCCAACCCTAGATCCTAAGAAATAGGGACAAACTGGTTTGAAAATTTGAAAAATAGGGACATTCTGAAATATCCTATACATTTCTACAGACAAAAATTCTCAAAAATCGGGACACAACCCAAATCATGAGTAAAAAGTGTGTTTTCTTTTGCCAAAAATAGGGACAGTCCCTACAAAATAGGGACAGTTGGCAGGTTTGCTTTTACCAGACAAAAAAGACATTTGTCAATTTTTTTGTTGAAACAAACAATTTGGGAAATTTCATTTCATGTTTGCCAGGGTGTAAACACAAACTTCTTTTACTATAGTTTGAATTACAATTAAGAGGAAACATTGAAGAAAAAAATCTTGTTATGAAATTAACTTTAAACGTGCCAGTAGATATGAACCTCTATGGACTTTGTGTGTATTGTTTGGTGCAGATCTGCGACTTCGGCACGTTGAGAGTTGAAGATCAAATCATGACCAAGTTGAGTATCTCCCATTTTTGTACCATTCTTCTATGTTACTCACAGTTTATAGAACCACAGGCAGCTACATGTAGTCATAGGAATCATACCAATGTAAAACTCAATGCTACATGTATGTTTCATTGCTAGGGTGACAGAACCTTTTATCTCAATTTTTTTATGTTCAAAGTTTTTAATGTAGTCTATACGAAGCCAGATTGTGTTCGGGTCTAACTCTCATTTGTCAAATATCAAAAAGAGAGTCAATGCCAATGGGTAAAGAGTCGGCTCCCTCATTTGTTAGTGTTTCAAAGCCCACACATTTTTTATGGACTCTCCTGAACAAGGTCTTGCCACCTTAGGTTGAGCAATAATTTGCTCTTGGAAAATGCAAAGTGAAACATACTGTATTAGTACATTTTTTTTTTGACACAGACTGTATTGAATTGAATTAGCCATACATGACATAAGTACAGTTATTTTTTTCTCTCCCAATCCTGCAGAATCATTCAAGAACACATGGTGCGGTGCTAACTAACATTGCCATTTCCATTTTATGGAAGAACATTCCCTTGTTGATTTGTTTTATGCAAGAAAATAATGTTAAAATGGTAACAAGTGCAAAGTTATTATTATTCCCACCAACATAACACAAACATAATGACAAATCCAACAAAAATAGCAGCACGAAATACATGCAGTCCGTCAAAATTAATTATTCTGCCTTGAATTCTCAAGTCGAGACCAATATTAAAATCTACTGGGACACTTTGAATTCCTGTGAAATATACGCTACATTTCCGCTTCCCCTGCAATAACTTTTCATACGTAGCTGAAATTTGCAAATATTACAGTACAAGCATTTCCACGTCAACAATCCACTGAGGTTAACCATGTTAATTTCTCACATCCAAGTGGTGAATATTATCACAAGTTTGAATTTTCCTTTCAAAACTCATTAAATTTCCTCCACCGAGGGATGACGGAACATTAAATAACAGCTGTAGGGATCGAAACACACACTTTTTGTTCTCACATTAAAAAAAATGCCTGTGTAGATAAGGATTGAATTTGATCACATACATGTATGCTGTATGCACTATATGATAATCTATTACGCTTAAAAAAAGTACTGAGTTAATGTTTTATTGCAAATAACAAACTACTACAAAAAGAACTCATTATTTTTCATGAAAATGTTTATTGCACCAAACTACATTTTTATCATCACTAAAATGTTTCCACAATGTCAGTGTCATTGCAGAAAATAGCTTCTGCATAACTTGCACAATGCATTGATGGGTTGGTTAGATTTTTTAAATGTTCAGGAAGAAATAAAATGTCCTATTAAAATTAAACAATGGAAAACACAAAATCTAGCATAAGTTTGTATGAAACAACAAAAACATAATCATTTGGCTACTAAACTACATTAAACTACATGTATAGCTGCAACATCTATATGAAAATAACATTTTAATGCCAGTGGCAAAAATTATGTCAGTATTTTGGATTACATGTAATGGCTTCCAAAGGGTTAATTGAAGCAGGATCCACCTGCTTTTCATACACTTTATAGTTTTACGACTCAGAGTCAAAGTCGTTCATTAGTCATTAGAATTAATGATCTTAATGACTAATTAGCAACCTCCAGTACAGCAGGTAAATGTTGTCACTAGCAAGCAAACTTTATCAATAGTTGCAGTTTGACCTTTTGAAACATGGATGAGTCAAAAATATAATCTTATTATTCTAGGATTTAAAGGGTTAATTTATCCAGGTTTTGATATGATCTCATCTGAAACTGTCACTGGCATATTTCCCACTTCTCTTAATTAATCAGATCACATCATCCTTAGTCCCACATGTACGGTACACAAAATGGGGGTAAATCTGAAATCTAAAATTGGCTGATTGGGTAATTTGCTTAACTGTGATTCAAAGTCATTATGTAGCTATGGCACCAGCCTAAACACAGTTTACTGTGTCTCGTTTTTGTGTGAAATTAGGATAGAACCATCCTAAGCAAGATCATGTTACCTCTCCATATTAGTAAGTTCAGACTGTAGTGATTTACAATAACCTGGCTTATATAAACCAGGCCTCTAAACATCTGGGTTTCAGGGAAAACAGTTGCAAACTTGCCATATATGTATCATTGCCAATTTGAATACCTGATTTGTTTTTGGGTTTTTTTTTTGGGGGGGGGTTGAGAACTATTGTAGTACAACAATAAACATAAACATTTATTGCATACACTGTATATTTTACAGTAGTTTAATTTTATAGAATTTTGCCAGAAAAAACACTAAAATATGTTTATAATAAAATGAAAATACCATAGAACCATGGAAATAAACTCTTGTAAGCTACTCATCTTTATGCAAAATTGTGAATACATCAAACTGCATCAGCAGTTACAGTACTAGCAAAGTCTGAAAAAAAATTCAGCTTTGTTTGCATAAATGTATGATACACTTGTACATGTACTAAATTTCTAAAGGTGGTAATGGTTGCAAACAGACTCCCAGCCGGGGATTTCGACTAGAACAATTTCAGAAACCAGATTTCATCAGGAAATTCAACTTCATTTTTTCAACTAAACAGGTCTATCATCTTCATAACAGTGACTGAGATACATGTATGTGTAAAGTTATATATACACACATATATCCTTCCTTTGATTTGCCTCAAAATGAAAAGTAATCACTTTCCCCTTTCGTAAATTGGATAACGAAAGCACACTTAATCATACACTTTGAGTGCAAAGATTAATACTTCATGCGCTTAATCCAAAATATTTGATTCAAACAGATAGAGCAATGAGGAAAAATTTCATTACAGCTGTAGCCGTCACTGCGTCGCTTTCTCAACAAATTCCATTACAGTTTGTAGACTTTCTCCTTAAATACCCCTCTCATTCATTCACGACCTGGCTGCAAAGATTTCTTTAATTTTATGAATGGACGTACGACGGAACCAAATGAGAAAGAGAACTTGATTTGCGGATGGCGTCTACGAGTCGAGAGTGTGACACGGAACTGGATTTGCGCTCTGAATCACGGTGTGATAGGTGTCAGAAGTAATTTGACGTCGTCGGTTTACGGATCCGTGCGACGCGTGACACCCCGGACACAAAGAGGAACAGTTCAATTGTTGGTGAATGTAATGGATGGAGGCAGGTTGACTGTTTCTACTCGTAATTCATCATCTGTTTAAAGTGATATACCATGAAACCTGTCTGTAGTGACTACGTAAGGGAAACAAAGTGGCCTTGGTTGCTATAGATATGATTAAAACACATAACATGTATCCAGGGGAATCATTTTAGTGGCCACTACAGGCAGGTTGGCTGTTATACAGAGGTGGCTGCTAAGGCACATTTGATGGTACATTTTCTGATGCATGGTAATAAGAACATAGGTGTGTAAAAACAAAGCAACCAGATAAGCTGTCAATCTCTATCTCTCTGCAGATACCTCAGAATACCCGGGACTACCTTTCCTTTAAAACATAGCAAAATACTGTAATTTCCTGCTGAAATTTCATATACACATACTAGTTTAATTTTATGGTTTACCTTGAATGGTTACTGTTAACTGTTAAGAGGTCCAGACTCCAGTGAAATTTCTTCTGCAAATTATGGCTTTTTTGGGTTTATATGTTTTTTAAGAAAGAATAATCTTAGGTAGTCTGAAACAATATAGACGAAACCTCAGATTAAAACCTGGTTGTATTTTTTTGTATTTTTTTACTTTTTGCACACTTTCACAAAGAAATCACAACAAAACTGTTTGAGTAATCATGTTTCTCACTAAACTCTACTGAGATGTGTTTTTAAAAGATTATTCATAACTGTCAACACATATCATCAATGTACTCAAAAGGGATGCTTCATTTGGGCAGGCGGGGGTTAAAGCGCAAGTTTAGTTTTGGCGATTTTTTTTTTATTTGAAAGCTTTATGCCTAAAGGTCATATTACACCAATAACAGGTTTTGAATGTCTTTCGTTTTTGTTTTTTTAAATTAATTAATGAAAAATCTCGGGGGGGGGGGGTTGGGGAGGAGGACCCGTCCTATATTTTACAGTATAGCATCCAAAGCATTAATAAAGTGTTAAGGTTATCTGAATTATACCTCAGCAGAAAGATCAGACTCTGATCTTTCTGAAAATATCAGTTAATACCCCTTTACAGACTCTATATAACGTTGTGGAAGACCCGTTTAAAAAAATTGTCAAACTTTGCTATATGACATATCTGAGATTGTTTGAATGGACAAAAAAATACCCCAGGACACACAAATTCAGACGGTTATGCTGTCACTTGTATTATGTACAGATAAACATTGGTGGATGAATTATTCTTGGCTGATGAATTTCTGCAACACGGCAGTCTATGGGGAAAACTGGAATGGTCTTTCAATGATTTTTACTTTTTAAGGCACTTAATGATCAGTTTGAACTCAAATTTTTTAGGGATTCATTTTTAGACCTTATCAAAGACACTAGTAACATGGAGAATCATGTAGCTCACATTTTTGTAGATTGAAATATTGTTATATACGATGCCTTTAAGTGCCCATTTTAACATTACAGAACCCTTGTTTACTTTGCCCCACCCCCTCCATATGAAATATGTTCTGTGGCCCTGCCACTTATTGCCAAACAGCACATTAGATTTCTTGCTCATAAACATGTAACTGTACAGTGCATACTTTGCTATGTGCCCGCCAGAAGGAAGTCAACACCATAGATTTTGTACATCATACAAAGGGCGATTCCGTGCTAAAACTTTAAAAAATGCTAGAATTTAAAATTGCTTCTAGCTGACAACTAGTGTGATAACATTTTTGGTTAATACCTAAACCATCTGGAACAGGTCAGTTTTGGGTGCAAGATTGTCTCAAAAGTCTATTTTTGGGGTGAAATTGTGAAAATTTGATATTTTATTGAAATTTCACAAGTTTTACAGTATGTATGAAAATGTGTATCCACAAGATCTGAGAACTACTTGAACAATTCTTTTTAGATACTGGTAGTCCAAGTAGTTTGGATGTCCCCTTGATAAGCTGACTATTGTTACAAAAAATATTCTCATTCCTACTTAACCTTAAGTGTCTTTACGTTCAGCAAAGCCCTACCCAAATAAGTGTCCCGTAGCCGACACATCAAACTTAAAAAATTTTGATTGTCTTCCAAGTTCAGAGGGGCTACAAAGCTTATAGTAATCGAATCTCTAATTGGTGATGTAAGTAGTCCATATGAGTACCATAAAGGTTCAGGATTTACTTTATGTATCTTCTAAATAATACATCAACCAACTTGTCCCCGTACGACACATTTTGTGTCGTAACGGGAATTTCTTCTGTGTTCGTATGGGACATGTCCTTGCAACAGACGTGTTTTTTTTCAAGAGTTCAATGATTCAAAATTATATTTTAAAATTTATTAGATATTTGAATCCTATTCATCCTATTCATCTGAATAAAAATAAGTTATGCCTACACCACATGTTTTTTCATTGTAATCCTGTTATAGCCACCTGTTTCCCAAAGCTTTTCTTACAGTAAATAGGCCTACTGGCCTAGGTTAACAAATTCAAAGTGGGAGAGGAAGGGAAAAGGATAGGAGGGGTCTAAGAAGGATGTATCAAACATTTAATGTACTCTAGAAACACATTGGGTTGTATACTTGCAAAAATATTTTGTCTAAAAATATTAAGTGGTGTTGTACAGGACAAAAATGTGCGTAACGGGACAATGGGAAGTGCAAACCATTTCCCTATGTCCCGTACGACACATTTTGTCGGCCTGTAGCAACATACTTAATATTCTCCAAAGATTTTGCAATTCTTATGAATGTGTATACATTTAAAAGTGCCAAGTTTTATCGCATTTTTTAATAAAAAATTCCAAATAAGAGAAATGCAGTGTTTTTATTGATGTTAAGCGGTAAATTAATGGAATTGGTTTCAGAGATGTCCCGTACGACACTTTTGATGTCCCCGTACGAACACGTGCGTTCGGGAGATATTTGCCTTACAACATTTTTGTGTTCAAGACAATTTCACATTAAAATATCAGCTGTCAAAAAGTAAGTTTCAGTATGTCTCATTGATTTATAGAGATTTCAGTCCATTTTATTCAATGCAAAACTCACAGAGTTTTGACATACAACCAATTTTCAAAAACTTGACTTTCTCTGCGTCCTTACGACACGCACATTTTCATCTCTGAATTTAACCATATAAAGAACAAATTTTTGTTCTTGTCAATTTACTCTTCACTAGGGTACCTCATAGTATAAAACAAATATGCAACATCACTGAGGGCATTAGTTAAAAATAATCGACACGAAGGTGAACTGTGGAAAAGTCTGTGAAACAACACAGGCGATAGCCGAAAGTGTGTTTTGGAGCTGTTTCGGCAGTTAACCGAGTGTAGATTATTTAACTAATGTCCGATAAGAATTGAGGTGCATTATTTGTTTTATAAAATGGTCTCTACGTCCTTGTCGTTTGAGTACATGCAACAACGATGTAACGGTACAGTTAGACTCTAACTTAGACCCGAGACAAGCCCTATGACTGAGTCTGACACTACGTTTAGACGTAGGTCTACTGGCCATTTCAAATAGTATCTTAATGACGTGAAAACTGTAACGTCAGCCATGTGGCAATTCGTCAACAATCAATTCAGCCGGAATGTAACTCGTATATAAGAATTTAAAGGGCCACGTATCAATCAAAGGGCAAATCTTAAAGTTGCACGTTTAATTTTACTCACAGTAAGTCGCTCGACCCGCGGGCAGCGAAACGAACTCAACCTAACTAGAGGACCCGGTACGGTACCGGCACCTCACAATAACCCTTGTCCGAAGGGCAATCCCTGTTGCTGGGAAAGTCATTAATTCATGCTTCAAAATTTTCAGAAACCGAAGTAAAGCCTTGTTAGTGGTGAATGCATCAGTTCCGCTAAACATCCTGTATTTCCTTCATTGCACAGCAATCGGCGTTGGCCCAATAATTTCGAGTGATGTGTTTAAACGATGCGCCGTACACACACCGTACCAGGTACAACTACAACGTACACACACGTACGTAACGCGCGCATGACCTGCGCCAGTGCGTAAATAGTAATTCGCGCAGTGTACAGAATGACGCGCCGACAAGCGCGCGACGGACGATGAATGTATGGAAACCACAGCGTCAATTAAGTTACCGGTCATTATCACCGTCCATTATCAGCTGGTCATAGCAAATTTTGCCCATTAGGTAAAATAAAAGACTGGCTCACGTGAGGTCTCAACCAATCATTGTGTTATGGACGTAGCGTGGACAATCTTTATAATACTTGTATAATTACCATAAAACAAATCTTCATCGCTCAAGCATTTTGCCATGAGACTTGAAAATATTCTCTAAATGTCCCGTACGACACGCACGGAATCGCCCAAAACATCATACAAATCCTTCCGCCAGGCATACAACAACGTTTTCTCTCTCTCTCCCTCCTACATGTACACCT
The DNA here is from genome assembly GCA_001188425.1 of Eucidaris tribuloides. NCBI lineage: Eukaryota > Metazoa > Echinodermata > Echinoidea > Cidaroida > Cidaridae > Eucidaris > Eucidaris tribuloides. Next base: position 15,209 of record JZLH01S0029751.1, read on the forward strand.
CATTACTTAGAACTGCAGATTTAATCAGGATGCCGGTGAAAACGAGATAATGTGGATCATCTCTTAATCCCCTTTGTGGTGAAAAGGGGATTAAGAAGTACACACATCAGCTCTGTATTTAAAACAGGTGCTGTGAATGGGACTAGATGAACAATTCCCAGAAGTCTAATAAACTGTCACTTAAGTACAAACTATTTATTAAATTAAATTAAATTAAATTAAATGCTTTGTCTCATCACAGTCAAGTGGTGTTGAAGAGATTTCCTTCGCGTTGACCTGTAACAAGAATATGAGACAGGCAAAACAGCACACTACATTCCTGATGAATTTATCATCATACCTCCTTGATCATAATTATCCACTTTATCAATAAGGCAGTTTCTTAATTTCATTACAGTTTTATAACATCATACTCAGGACTTTCTTTTGTAGGATCCATACTTTTATCAATGTTTAGATAGGATAAACATGTTTGTACAGTTTCTCATTTTATTCCTTCAATAGCATTTATTTCACAATCTTTGAATTATTTCCATCTATTCCAATTCAATATCTACATCTCAACCATTTTTTAAATCAATATTTTCCAAATAGGAAAATCAAAATCAGGTAATTTACTGAGGGAAAAATTAGTTAAAGGAGAAATCAATTCCTTTAGTCCATATTTTCCAAACACACTTCAATCGAATTGCAAACCTTAAAGGGACCGTAAAGTCGCAAGTCGTGGGCGTTTGGACCTGGCCTGACTCGGGTAATATTCGGGAATGCCCGTATACATTCGGAAAACGAGCGCGCACGAATTGTGTGCAAATCCCTATGCAGCACGTATTCACCCGAAGAAAGGCGAACTAAGCCCAACTGACCCTCATCGGCTATTCTGTTCGCAGCTCCACGATCGCTGTTACGCACCACTGAACTCTACACTACGTAGCATAGAGTTCAGTGTTACGCACTGCCTTGCAATAGGGGCAAGTGTAAGGTAAATAAACGTACATGGATTACGAGTGGCGCGTCCCTTTAATTCAGGGAAAAAAATACAATTTTCTTTTCGGGGGCTACTTTTCGCCGTTTCAGTGCTTTCCAGATATTCTTTTGTATTGACCCTATGGTAATTTTCGGGGGCTCTTTTACACATTTCGGGGGCTAAATCGCCCGCAGCCCCCGTGTATTTTTTTCCCTGCTTTAATTATAATGGAAACATGATATTGGAATGCATTGTATTATACGACGGGAAATGAAACCCAAAACATTTTTTAAACTGTTTCAGTTAACTCACTAAAACACAATTTTCATTCCAAACACAATGAATAAAGGATAAAAGATGGACAAATATTCTTAAATCATATGTACATGTAGATGTGAAGGTTTAGTACACAGACTGAGTGAAAAAATCACTACAGCTTTTCACCACACAATATACGTATTTATTGTTTCACATGGTACACGGTACTGTACATCTTTTTTTATCACTTTGTGTTGCAGAGGGCAGTATTTCATTCTACTTTAGAGCCATTCCATGTAAGTGTCACACAAGTCACAAGCCAGGATATAGATTAAAACCAAGAAAATGAGTAAAGTCATCTACAGTATACACTGGTTTGTGACTTGTTACAAACAGCATGTGCGACTCGCATGACACTTACTCTGAATGGCTATTCAAATTATTGGCTAACATTTACCACAGTTAAAAAAAATCTGAGTACATGCCCGGGGGGGGGGGGGGGGGGGCACTAGTATAATTGTGTGATACGTATGTGCCCGCGGTAGAGACCCCCATTTTCAACCCAAATTTCCGTTCCACGACCAACTCATTCCAGAAATCACAGAAAGAATTTTGATTTTTTCCAGTTCCAAGAGACCAAACTTTGCCGGTTCCGCTTCTGATTTTCGCTCGGCGTCGCGCGCGCCCGAGCCACCACGCATTGCCGATTTTCAGCACGGGGCGCCGCCAACCAACGGCGCCCGGAACTTGCGGGTGCAATTCCAAGACATAGCATTTTGAGTTTCTGAGATCTTAGCTCCAGTTCAGAGACCCCCCGGCCATCTTTCTCGCTCACGCACTTCCACGCACCGATTTCCGATTTCGGTGGGCGGCCACATAGGTATCATTGTAGTCGAGTGCCCCCCCGGGCTTACATATTCGCCCATGCCACCATTGTTTTTGATAAGGTTGAAATAATGATGTCGGCCCTGAAAAAATTTGTATTTCAAAACTGATTATTTAGTGGGCTTAAAAACAAGTGAAAACGTAACGTGATTCGGATTCACACTGCCCATTTCCTCCCATAGACTTACTGTGTACGACCTAGGCAATTTAAACTCGCCCGAGTTTTACAACTTGTTTAGTCATGCATAACTTGCCATTGGCATGTGTAACTTTCATGCAACTTTTTTATTTAGGGTGTTTATTTGTCCATGAATGAACACTACTATGGACAGTTCAGATATCAAAATTTGACAATTTTTGGAATTGAAGCTCCCCAATGTTAGCCTATCACTTTAAGCCTTGGACATTTAATTCAATATTCATAATCCATGTTTTTGCACAGTGATCATGTAATGTATTGTATCATGAGAGGTTGTATTTCCGGACGGGTTGAGTACCCGGACACCGCGTGTTAGAACGGCGCTTTATGCGTCGAGGAACTATCGCGCAAAGTTGCAAAGAGAACGTGGGTACCATCATTCATTTTTCTTCCCATAAATTGTGATTTCTCATGAAAATACTGATATTGATCATATGAAAATTAGGTTTTTTGGGCAACATGTCCAGAAAAATTATAAAAATTAGGTGTCCGGTTACTCAACTCCCCACCCTACATGTTGTCTTACAATCTCATCTCAGCCCCCCCCCCCACCCCTCAAAAAAAGGGGGAATACACTGAAAAAGCAGGTGGAAAAGGACAAATTAGGATCCCAGGGGAAACCTAAATAATGCTTTGAACAAATCTTAAACAAACAGCTGAATGCAGGATATGAGTCCTAACGAGACTACGTCCGGCGCTAACACAGGTAAATCGCCCCAACACACGCACATGCGATGTCACAGGATTCCAGTGACAAGCAAGCAGTGATTCTAGCCAACTGATCTCTGATGAACGACAGAAACCTGTACAACTATTGAATACAGATAAAACAGTCTAGGTATTACTCCAATAGTTATGGTGTTCACCGCTTTACAAAACATTGTTAAGGAGGCAAAACCTAATCTCTAAAATGTTTAATATTCAGGAAAGCCAAGAAATTTAAGAAAAAATGGCTGCTTTTACAATGAAACAGATGGAATTGATTTCTCTTTACCTGGACACACTGGCTTTATTCTTTGAGATTGAAATCTGGACTTTGGACAGAAGAGAATCTGGCTTCCTACAAGATACAAGATTACATGAAAAAAAAGTAACTTTCACCAAACCTGATGGGCAAATCAAGTCTGACAAAGTCTGAAAACTTAAAAGCACAGAATCAACGCAAAATGGAGCACTGTCCTCTTTTGAAACAAATGATACTTAGAATGGGCACACAATTTCCCTATTGCAAAGTAGATTTGCCATGGTTCTGTGATAGAATAGTGTAATTATTTTCCTTTCACAGTCTGGACTCTGTATTATTGTGCTACATTGTTTCACTGAGTATTTTTTGTTAAATTACCCCTTAAAGTTGCATTAAATAACCCTTTATTTATCATGAAAAAATGTCTCTTGTTTGACAGAGCGTCTTTAAGTTTGTGATGGAAACCAAATTGATCATAGACAATAACAGGAGCCTAGGGCCCATAAGGGAGAAATAGGAAGGGGGCCGACCCCCCTCTGGGCAAAATCCCGTTCAGCTCTAGTGGCGTACCTGTCAGCAACGAGCCAGATCCTAGGTAACTCACTAAACGTTGAGATGCAAAAAGATCACGAGTGTGCTAGCCATGCAGGCTTTAAAGGCAGCTTTTGTTATTTGCACATGACAAAACATTTCTTTAAGAGTATTCGAAGCTATTTTGAGTGTTATCATAACTGGATCAATCCACATCAAATCAACCAAATTTCAGTTGTCACCCCAACCCTTTCATTTTATTTTAAAACTTGCACCATACTATTATGTTTCCTCAAGTGTCTGAAAGGGAATTTTTTACATATTTTGCCCCAAAGTCACGTGGTTGATGAGATATTTGGCCACGCCTAGCAACCATGCACACTCAACAATTGAACCTTATCAAATTTAGTTTGATTATTTGCTGTAGAAAGCTTACATATCAATAGACATCAATGGACCTCCAGTCAAATTTTGTTACCATTGGCTTATTAACACTGTCGAAATGGTTGTAAACACCATAAATTGATATCTAGGGTTTAGACTGTTCTTTCTTTTTCTCCCTCGAGCAGTAATCCAGAATCCTAGATTTGAGCCTAGAAATTTAGACTACACAGTAGCAAACTCACAGTTCACATCACTCTGAACGTAGGATTAGGAGAAAGTCAGGTTGGGAAAGGGTACATAAAAAGAGCAGTCTATGTACCAGTACATGATTTCTTCTTCAATTTTTTTTCTTTTCAATTAGTGTGCTGGCTAAAATAGATTATATTCTTAAAATGTAACAGCTTTCACTATTACTGCATTTATATATATAATAAAATAACACATTCAGCCTTTGGAATACTTCTTCTTTGCTAGACATGAGAAGATATGACTCTAAAGTGTCTGAGAACTTGTGATATAGTTGGTTACAATGTGTGCTGTACAGTTGCTGATACATGAGTACAACAGGATGTATAAAGGCTTACAGGTACATGTATGTACACCTGTATACATGAATACCTCACCGGCATATGACTGTAACACGTATGTGCTAAATAGTGGAAAAGTGTGTACTTCATCACTTATAATGCGGAAGCACTCAAAATAGCGTGAGAAGCAGGAAGCGAGGTGGAGAACATCTCGCGCTACGACCGAAAACATTGTAAAACAACACCGCCAGGCAAGAAATTAAACTCTTCGGAGAATTCAATTTGTTTCAAAATATGCAGACAAATGATTTGTCTTTAAATGGCATGCACACATGAATAACAGAAAATCATGAATTGCACAATTGCCCCATTAAGTCTTATCCTCCCAGATTTCTGATTTTATTCCTGTATGTTAAAGGGACCGAAAAGTTGCATATCGTGATGTTTTAAAGGTGGCCCATCTCGGGTAATATTCGGGAATGCCTGTATTCTTTTGGAAAACGAGCGCGCACGAATTGTGTGCAATTCCCTATGCAGCACGCATTCACCCGAAGAAAGGCAAATTGACAACGGCCCACCCTCAATGGCAATTCTGTTCGCAGCTCCACGATTGTTGTTACGCACCACTGAACTCTACTCTACATAGTATAGAGTTCAGTGTTACGCACAGCCTTGCAATAGGGGCAAGCGGATGGTATTGAACGTACATGTACATAGATTATGAGCAGTGAATCCCTTTAAATGCACAAATATTCAGAATCCATGAAACAATAATTTTATACACAGCTGTAGACCATGGCAAAGTATCAGTGAAATCCACACAACGTAAAAACACAATGGGGTCAATTTTAAATATCTCTTATTTTTAATTTCCTCGTCCCAATCTCAGAAATTATTGCCACAAATTAGCACAGTAAACACACAGAGGCTCAGGGTGAGTTGGACCCCCAAAATGGAAAAAACAAATGCCCTACAAAAATCACTTAAGGTCCCTTAAAGGTTAGTGACATGATTGGGAACACTTGAAAATGCCTCAAGAACCAAATGAATTAAAATGTACCAACTATACACCAGCTGGAGTGGATCTCCCAGCTGGATGGATTTGTCTCCAATTTGTTTACTTAAGGCGAATCAAGCATGAACATATTAGTATTTTAATTCTATCGGGGCACAATAAGAATAGGACCCATAGAGAGCCACACAGCAGGTTTGCCTGTCACAATGGATATTGACATTATTTATTTTAGAATTAGTCAACGTTTGACTACAAGATTTTCACAGGAGAATCCTTGCATAGTTTACTTGATTCTACAGTAGTTTCAGCCCAAGTTGAGGACTACCCCCAATCATGTCATTTACCTTTAACTTTCCCACAGGGTTCAATGTATAATTTGTGAAACAAGAATAAACAGATTTAAAAGTAACCCCAAAACATATGTAGTTTTATTTCTAACCCATAGAGGCCGAGCTAAACCCGCCCTTTGCTGTGGTACATGAAAATGTGTAAAATATGAGTAATTATGTCATTTATGAACTTACTGGGTTGGACATTTGCTCTCGTGGCAGTTTGTCCAACAACAATCATCAATATGAAGTCTAACCCTGAACTTTAAAGGCAGTGGATCTCATTTGCAAACATCCCTGCAGACCAGGAAAAGATTACCCATGCCCTCAGGCTATTGATGAAGGGCATGTCGGTAAAATTTTGGTGTCAGTAATTAACTAGAATTTGAAAAATGTGAAAGAAAAACAATGGTCGTTTAGTGTATGTTCTACGGTAGGAATTTTTCTCTCACGAGGAAAAAATTCAAATCAGAGTCTAACGGTCACTATTATTCCACTAAAACTGAGTTTCTAGCTCCCATATTTTGTTAAAGGTTCCCAGATGTTTTCTTCTAAATGCCATTGTATTTACACAATGTTAATTTTTAGGCATGCAAAAGAGATGCCCTGCCTTTAAACCCCAAACTCTTCATCTTGGGATCAATTCTGACTACAACAAATAATGGATATCACCATGGATTTGATTATCACTGATTACCCAGCACTAACAGCATCAAGAAATTAATATATCTTTCAAAGTATTCAAAATTTGTCATTAAATTGCATAATTGCCATGAATAATTCAGAGTGATTATGTTGTTACTTTTCTTTTACATTCCAAGTTCCCTAACCTTTTGTCCTTCCACAATTTCATAGCCATTGAACTTGTGACGCATAGAAAATGTTTCAAACACTAACCCACCACATTGGACACACAATCTTACTGACGATGGCATGTTCCCAACTCCACCTATAACCTGTGTTTTCTTGAAATAGATACCTGTATCAATTAATATTCACTAACTTCATTTCTATGACATTATACGGTTGAATGTCCTTTTTCCCCTCCTCCTCCAAAATCCAAAGTTCATTTAGTTCATAGCCCAGATCTCTACATGAAAATAATGCAACCAACACAAGGTTTCATATGATGCATTTTGTAAGACAGAAACATACCTCTGAGCTAAATTTGAGTTCATTCTCCTAACAGGCTGTGTTCATAGTGATCAATGTTTTCCTGAAGTTCAACGACTCCTTCATTCTATCATTTCAACAGACGCATCACTGGAGATAGATGTACCAGGCATAGTCTCATTACCAGGTGCATAGTATGTGTCTGTAGCATGTTCATCACCACATCCTCAATAAAAACAGCTGTACTGCTAAACCTAACATCTAAATTAGGCATTAACGTCATGCAGGTACAGCATGCACTGGCCTTACTTCTCAACTGTTTCATGTGACTAATGTTCTTGATACAACTGTAAAAACCTGCCTTTGAATCAGACTATGTGTCACTGTACCCACTGAGGTGTTCTTTTTTTATTTACACCCCCTCTCTGTACTTTTCCCCCTCCCTTCCCGTATTTGTCATTTTCTCCTCTAGGCAATGCCAGAAGGTTAAGGGGTTTCCACCGTAGAAGGGAACAAATCGTGTCCATTAATCATGCCGTACTGTACGTGCGAGTGCAAGCTAACGTCCCTCCCACTAACATACAATTTCATCACCGAATAATCCCGATATCCTATTGCATTCTGAACCGCAAATCGAGGCCACAAGCTGATTGGAAAACAAGATGAGGTAATTTTTAATTAGCGGTAATTGGAGCACAACTCCACACCACGAGGAATGTGTACTTACGATGATTGCTCGCGAGTACGAATTTTTCTCACTCAACCCCTCCCCCTCTTATAAAGTTTCTACTTTCTGGCCGATGGCTATCGACAATTCGAAATAAAGTTGGGTGTTGGGCCTGTCAAAATATAACAAATTCAATCTTTATTACTCCTACGTATCAATTAAACTCTCTCATTACAATACGAGTGAATTTCTTGTTCTGTGGTTGTTTTTAATGTCCTAAATTTCAACTAACTAAAGGTTAGATTAACCAAGTGAATGACATACAAGTTATATTCAGATTTGCAAAACATATGTTAAGAATTGATAAATGTTTGCCGAACTCAAAATGGATTATACTACAAGAATCAAGTGACGACAAATCAGAAGTAATTTCTATAAATGATAATATGCAAACCATTTCTTTGTATTACCAGCAGCTCAGCCTTTTTTCCTTCAATTTTTGGCAAACTTGAAGTGCCTCAATGGACGTAATGGTGGATGGAAGGAAATACTTATGTCCAGATGGGCTTTTTAGAAAATTAAACTATTTGATTTTCATATATGCCTAGATCTCTCCACCAGGGTATTTAGGGCGGGCTTGATGTTTGTAGAAATTTTATCAAAAATCTAAGAATTTCTGGATTATCTTACCCCTAGCTAAATGGTCACACTCCAACTGCCTGTCATTTAAAGCACTCAAGGGAGCTGATGGGTTAATGTGTTGTAGTTGATGCAGAATTATGGCCTGAAAGTATAAAAAAAAACCTATCCAAACAAAACTTTATTTCTCATATGCCAGCAGATACAAATGCAAGGTGAAATTGCTATGCCAACAGCCAGATGCCAGGTTTATCACAGAACGTGATGAATACACAGAAAGAACAACCAACAGGTTAAATTTAGTTTTTCACACAGGTGCCACAAAACCATTAGAAATAACCCTTGAATCCCTCTTTTTTTCTCTTTACTCAAATCCACTATTTGGGGGGAATTGTATTTGATTCCCCTCAATTTCTGAATGGAATGATCCAACTGCTATTATCCTTAATTATCAAATGCAAATAGATAAGGAAGAGTCCATGTGAAGTTGGGGGTGCTTGGTATATTTCAGGCACCTGTTCATTCTGCAACCTGTCACAAAGAGTTCTCTCCTCTCTCTCTTTCTCACCCTGAACTACCGAGGGCCAGCCCTCTTGGGACACCAGCTTGACGTCACTCACACAGGAGGAAGTTGCTTCTTTTACGAGACTTACAACTTTTTAGTTATCAAGCACCTGTTTGAAAGCCTTATTTGATTCATGTCATGGCCAAAATATAAAACAGAAATTATGCTTTTTTGCTGCAAATTTAAAACAATGAAACCCAATTATTGAACATAACTATAAACCAAAGAAAGACAGATGGAAAGAAAGACAAGGAAAATCAAAGAAAGAAAGAAAGACAGACAGATAGACTAAAAAACAGATATCAATAAATAAGTAGTGAATTAATAAGTTGATTGAATTAATTGTAAACCTATACTGAATGACATATTGACTCAGGGGTCTGATGAATGAAAATAATTGTGCTAGCTACATGAACAATTTAGCATAACATGGGGAAAGTATTTTCAATGCATGCAATTAAGGTGCACCTCATCCATAAAACTTATGTGAAAACAACACAAAATTTCTTGAAGATGTCCGTACATGTATGTTGTCATGCATGACTAGCAGTAATTTCAGAATATTGGTCCTCTCAATTGCCACAATAATATGATTAATGAAAGACTCTAAATAATCACACTCAATGCATGAATGGACAAAGGTCAATAACACAATGGTAACATTCCACCCCTCCCCTCCCTTCCCACCCCAACCACCATCACCCCACCACCCCACCCCACCCCCCCCCAAAAAAAGTGAAAAATGTACATGTAGAACTGTATGTGTTGATTTACTTTATTTCAGCTGGATATATACATATTTAGTATCAGATTAATGGAAGTGTTCTACTCCAAATTAAGAAACAGACAAGTGCTTGGTCAAATAAAGAAATAATACATATGCAGCATTTTTTTTCCAGATAGGTTTGAGTAAATTACATTAAAATAATAAACCTTGAACAGTCGAAACTGATTTCTTATCCTGAATTTCAGGTTTGAACATTCTAAAATGAAAACATCTTGTAACAGGTTCAGAAACTAACGATCCTTCCGTTTACTCCTTACAAAATGCTTTACAACCCCACGTGCATTTTTCGAAAATACATTCTTCAGGATATTGAAAAAATGCTCGGCAATGTTGCCACACTTTCCATGCAAACCGTACCCACTTTCCGCATAACTCTTCAGGAAAAGCACATAAATTTGAGTTGTTTTGATTTCAAGTTTTTAATTGATTCCATCGGGTCTTCGGGGAGTTACAGCGGCAGGGTGTGAAGGGGGAAACGTCTTGTTCTCCATCTATCAGTACAGGCTGGGAAAAAAAAAATCACCTCAGGTGGTTTTTACGAGGAAGATTGTCTACACGATAAGGATTGTTTACCTGTTTGTGCTGTTTCGAAGCTGTTTGTAAACTAGCAAAAGAAGCGCAAACGACAGAATGGGGATCGAACAACTCTGTAGCCAAGATAGATTTAAATGTGCTCAGAACTTTCAGTCACGTGTACGTACACGTGTACATTTACTATGTTACTGGCTTAAATACTGTACATGGTGATGTGGTTTGCGCTTTTCAGTTACCAAAGTTGAATTATTTTATTGTTACTGCAAGAAAACTCGATTTAAACAATACATAAATAACAAATTACAAAACAGCAGAATACTGTATACGCTGAATCTTTCGCGGTGGTTTTATTTTCGTGAATTCCGTGAATTAACGGACGCAAAAATTTTCACTTCCTTTTATTTCTGTACAAAGTGAATGCAAATACAACGAAATCGCGGAAATAAACTCTTGAAGCAAAATCACCAAAATATATGCACACGAAATATATGGCGTTATGATGTCCCAGCTATCGCATTGCATTCAAGACATCCCTTTCCTTGTTGCATGTAGTAATTTATAAATTTAAAGAATATAAAAAAAAAAAACTAATGCAGCAAAAAAGTGTATAGAGCACATAGAAATGGGATTGAAATTTGTGGCTTCAAGTACAGTTGAAATTAATCAACAAAAGTTTTGAACAGGGAAAAATATACACATGGGCTCAGGGCGATTTCTCCCCCGAAATGGCAAAAGAGCCCTCGTAAATTGCCATAGGGTTCTATACAAAAGAGTATCTGAAACATAAAAAGTAGCCCCCGAAAAGAAAATTTTAATTTTTTTCCTGGTTTTGAGTGAAGGTAAAGCAGACAAAAAACAACTTTTCACTTCAGATATTAGTACTGTCAGGAGGAGGGAATCATACTCAAAACTGAATGGAATTATTCCTCTGATCTGACTCATGTAAATTATTATTGACTAGCAAGTTATATGCTGAGTTAGTTTGAGATTTTATGAACTAAGAATAGACTGAATAGTTAATATTTTGGTCTAGAATATCAGAGTAATTATTTTATCACTTGTAACAAAAAACAAACCTGATCAAATTAGTTTAAATTAAATAAATATTTACATCATAACTTCTGAGAACTGCAAATTACACACAAACAGTTCCAAATTAGTATAATTCTTCTTTTCCTTTTATGTATTGTGGTTTAATTCAAAGTGAATTAAGTAACCCATTACAAACACAAAAATTATCTCACTCTGATCTAAAATTATCACATTAATCATTTCATCACTGAACAAAGCAGGTCAAACCTGGATCCAATTAATTCATATTTGTTTCACCCAACAAATTCTGAGAAGCGCTAATTGCACAAACATATTTCAAACTTTGCATAAATTGCCATTTCCTGTATAGTGGTTTATTTGAATTAAAGAGATTTATCCTAAAAATTGAAAATACAAATACATCGATCTATGCATAGGTATGTGCAAATTGAATGGACTCCCCAGAATCATCCATTTACTTCATTACGGCTGGCAATGAATCTATCAGCATGTTTCTATTGAGCCTACCGTATTTATCCAGATAAAATTTAACAGGCTAATAGTGGAGAAGGTCTGTTCCTATTGGATTGCGTTTTCCGCAAAGCACAATCGATCCTACCGGGATCGTACGATTACCGGCTAAGAGTTCGTTGATCTGGGTTGCCGCAAGTTATTGTGGGACGCGCTAAGTCAAATTTATGCTCAATGAAACACACGCGCGCTGCAGACAGGGGTCACGTATTCCGATCATGTGGTTTTGTTCATTTCTGGTTGTTAACTGGTTGATACCGGTTTAACATCTGTTTGTATTGACGTCTTACGGTACCTTACGATATAGCTCTCCGCTATTATCCTGCAAAAAGCAGGATAAATACCGGCGAAACTTTCTCTGCTAAAAGACGGATAATGGCGGAGAAGGTGTTTTCTATTAAAGGCATTGTATAACAATGTTTCCAGTTTAAAAAATCTGAGCTACATGATTTTCCATGCTACCAGTGTCTCTGATACGATCTAAAAATGAAGCCCTGAAAAAATGGCAGATTAAAACGATCATTAAGTGCTTTAAAAAAGTGAGAATCATTGAGAGACCATTCCAGCTTTCCCCCATAGACTACTGTGTTGCAGAATTTCCTATCGCCTGATAGGAAATTCATGTGCCAATTTGTACCTGCACATATTGCACTAGTGACAGCATAACTGTCCAACCTTTTGTATTCTAGGGTGTTTATTTGTCCATTCAAACACTGTCAGATATGTCAGATTGCAAAGTTCGACAATTTTTTAAATGGGTCTTCCACAGTGTTATATAGTGTCTTTAAGATCTTGTACTCCATTAGCCGGTTCATTCCGGAAAAGAAACACACTGTATGACTGTGAATAAAAAAAAGCAAAATGTTGCCTCCCTAGTACAACATTGCAGAAGACATTTGGGAGATTTTCTTTTTCTGTTTTATTTCTTTGCTTGTATTCTTGTCTTCTTTTTCTATCAAGAAATGATGATATAATTTCTGAATGAAATGCCAGCTATTTGTTCATTTTTTATACTTAATTACACACTTGATTCTATTTCCTAACAGTCTCACACCTTTCAAAGTAATCATCTTGAAGTGCAATTTTCACTCACTAAAAGAAAGAGAAAAAGAAATCCATGACATTGATGTTGTCCCAACATCCAAACAAGATATGCACACTGACATCAATTTCTGAAAATTCTTCACACTTAGTGACTTAGACCAAAGTCGCGTCCACACATGCTGTAAAAAATAATTGGTCAGTACTTCAGCTGACATTGATTATCACAACACCCTGTCTACTTTGCGTGAATTTTGTCTATATTTAGACGGTACTGGCCATCATCAAAATTGAGTTTGCCACTTTGATTATCCATGGTCAAAAGTGGGGGTTAAAGTACAGATTTACTGTACTTTGGAAATATTCTTGCCAACTCATGCATCTTTAGGCAAAGTAACAGGACAGTGAAGGCATGCAGAATACTTCAGAGTATGGAATGTCATAATTTAAACTGACCATGCACAGCGTCTTATGTCTTGTGATATTTGTGGACAAAACACCAGTAGCCAAGGCCATACAGGGGATAAGACTTCAAAGACCAGGAACTCAAAATTTCTGGTCTCAAGAACCGAGAACCAGATTTTGACAACTAATGTCAGACTCAGAGAGGCAGCATACATGTACTTTTAAAACTGAATTGAATGCAAAAAGTAAAGGTCTCATTTCAAGATTCGATTTTCCACAAGTTTTCTTCTTGACCATGTCATTGCCTGCAATGCAGTAAATGATGCTGAGCTGTACCTTGAGTTTGTGTAGGAAAAAGATTAAATGTTTACTATTGCTAGTTTTTTTTCCTTTGTCTAGTCATACATCAAAACAAATTCCCAGGTTTACTTATCACACAAAGGGACAAACAGACATGCAATCCAGATGTTAAGTTCGCTATCTCTATCAACATCTTGTTGTAAAATGTAGTAAAAAATAAAACTTATGCACTTCCCAAAAGGGCAGAGTGTTCCATTTTCTATAAATGAAATTCTCTTGATTTTAATAAATATTCTAGGTTCTTTCAAATATCTCTAAGAACTTATTATTCTCTGAGTTTTCTGTTATATAAAATTGATTTTTTTTTCCAATCACAAAATATTTCTTCATAAATACACTCATTTTCATGAAGAAATTTAAGAAAATGATTTTGTGATTGAAAAAAATATATTTTATATTTTACCTCTCACCAAAGATCATTTACCCACCACTTACAATGCTTAACACTGACATAGATATTGAGAAAATGCACTCAAAACCATTTCCCCCACACAATATCATTATGAACCATTGATTTATCAATAAATGAGTTTGGGAAAATGACATATTCCATTATTCTGGAAAAAAGAGAATTTTGCAAAATTCTATTTTCTTCATATCTATAAAAAGAAAATCCATTTTTATTTTTGCATTTCAGAAAACTTGGGTTAAAGTCAATTCCCTGTTGCAATGGACAGATGCAAGTATAAGTTTGGGTGTATGGAGACATGCACTTGAAATGCACCATATTATAAAATGTATAAATATTCAATTTTTTCTTATATATTGATAGATAATGGTAAATCCAATTTGCATTCTCCACACTTTCATCTCAAAAAGTGGTAGTGTTGCCAATTTAAGAATCCCCCATACATAAGGATTATGTAAACTTTGAACATTTATAACTCTTGAAGGGTGCAGTCAAATTTGTTCAAACTTTCACCATTTTCTTTCTGTTATTGTTATCTATTCTTTGAATGCAAGCAGATGTCTGGGTTTCATTCCCCTTTAGAAGAAAAAATTAAAACAACCTGTTTTAGCATACACCTGTACAGAAGGGACACCCTGCCTATACAGAACACCAAACCAACTCTCTCAAGAGCAAGGTACAAATTAACTTGTACAGAAACAAACTTCAGGACATTTCTATTCTGGTCCTCGAGATTCATTTCACTGTAATATCCAACAACTTACATGACGTGTCGTTGATCCATTCTATGGAGGATGGGTCGTAGCTCTGGAAGTAACTGAAGATGTCCTGGGTGCTCATCTCGTCCACACCTATCAAGTGGATAGCTTCTGGTCGAAGTGGGTGGCCGTCTACAGGTGAAAAGTAAGGTAGTAACAAAGTAACAAAAACAAAATTAGGAAATATAAATTAATGAATCATTCTAACTTTGCTACGTTTGAAGCAACTATAGATGACATGGACACAAAAGTAAGCAAATTTCTACTTCTTTAGCACGATGCGTCAGCACAACTTGGTTCGGTAAAGGATGAATTAACAATTTTATTTCCTCCACAATTATCAAGAAAGTGTTACCTATTGTTGATCCTGGTGGCAGTACAACCGACGATAAATCCTCCTCTTTTCCTTTGGATTTTCCTTTCGCTGTTGTCCCAAACCGCTTGGCCCGTTCTTCTCTTTTCTTTCGTGCCTCCTAAACAAAAGATAAAAAGTCACGAAAGAGCACCATGTGTTAATCTGTTTTGCAGGAAGAACAGAAAACAATACAAGGAATGCTGATGTAACTACAGTTTGTAGACTTGTTGGATAAACGTCTGACATGAATACAGATGTACACTTTACGACTTCCACACCATACAGTGTATTGAGCTTTGTATACCGTTAATAAATAATAAAAACATAATGCCTCCAGCAACTTTGTTGCGGAGGCATAAAAACAAATAAATACATAAATAAATAAATAAATAAATAAATAAATATATATATAAATTCAGTCAGTGCTGCATAGGCGTGGTCTTTAATCATTTGAAGACTAATATTACAACAAGGGAGAAGAAGAAGAAGGAGAAGAAGAAGAAGAAGAAGGACGAAGAAGAAGAAGAAAAGAAGAAGAAGAAGAAGAAGAAGAAGAAGAAGAAGAAGAAGAAGAAGAAGAAGAAGAAGAAGGAGAAGGATAAGAAGCAGAAGGAGGAAGAGTAGGAAATGAGGAGAAAAAAGGAAAGTGTGGATAGGTTTGGGTTGTGATTATTTGTATTGCAAGGCTTAACCCTAAAAAGCCCAAGCTATTTTTGGTTCTCCGTGGCCCAAGGGGGGGGGGGCACATTGTGCCCCCCTTCTCTAAAATCTTTAATTTTTGACCAATCACTCTCAAATTTGGCACACATGCAAAGCAACTCAAACTCTACAAAACACAACCATCAAAATTTCTCAAGATCACCACATGAGGGCGCTATTCACCATAATATATTGAAATACATAGAAAATATGGATTTTGTTGAATATTTCGAAGTTTTTGTCTTAAATATCCCTTGTATAAACTCACAAGTGTTTAATTTGTCTCTAAATATACAAGATCACATATTTTAAGATAGAAAATAAAACTTTGACTGTTTGGGGCTCATATTTTGTGTTACAAAACATATAGTGGGAATGTAATGCGTGTATGCACAAATTACTATGCACTGTTGGTTGCACTAAAGAGTTAAAATAACCTGAATGAATGCATTTTTTATCATTCTGGTAAACTTTTTTGATGGAATTGCACTTTGATACATGAAATCTTGTAATCTGATAATTAAAATTGAAAATAAAGAAAAAAATGCAAGAAAAATGATTTTCAATATTTTTTATTGTTTTTATTGTTTTGGCGCCATTTTACCCTTCAAAAATAAAGAAAAACAAAAAAATGTATTAAA
>JZLH01S0029751.1:42503-53314 GCA_001188425.1 Eucidaris tribuloides
GTGCCCAGTTATTTGGACCAATGTTCACGATGTAATATAAAACTACATAATTCCGATTGCAAATTGATAATAATAATAGTGACATTTTATAATGTGCAAAAATACATATAGGTGCTCAAGCTTTTCAATGGTGTAGAATACATTAAAGGCAGTGGATATCTCATTTGGCTTAAACATCCTCCTACATATGACCCAGCTAATATATATATATGCCCGAGTGTGCGATTAAGGCATAATTCAATAGAAGCGTCATGTCTTGTGAATTTTGGGTATGTCATTAGTTTGCACGTAGAATTTAAAAAAATGCGAAAGAAAAACAATAGTCGTTAGTGTACGTTCTAGGCTTGGCAGGATTTATTTCATCCCGACGAAACAACAATTCAAGGCAAGTCGAACAGTCATCTATAAATTTCACTGAAAAGTGAGTTTCTAGTCCATATTATTTTGCTAAAGTTCCCATGCAGATGGCGATTTTCTCTTAATGACATGCATTGTATTACAACAATGTTAATTTTTAGGATATGACAAAAGAGATCCGCCTGCCTTTTAAGTTTCACAGACAATATATGTAGGCGCCTATGCTTAAATCGAAGAAATTAAGTGAGACTTCAACAGTTTAAAAGCAGTTTTCTGAAGTATAGTTTTCCAAAACAGGTTTCCAAAAAACAGGTAATCAAGTTATAAATACATGGCATTACCTTGTCAACTGTGCTTATCGGCGAAACAGTCCAGGTGTTCTCTAGTGGAATCTTGGCTTGGGTGCCACTGTCCCTATAAGCCTGTGGGTTGGAGGTTCAATTGTCTGTTTGGTCATTCTTTTGACTCAAGAAAATAATAAAACAAAAAGATCTACTTTTGATTTGTAGGCCCTAACAGGAAAATTCTGCAAAGCCATAAATTCTCAAACTGAAAACGGCTTTCATTTATTCTTTTTAATTTATTCAGTTCATCTTTTGTGTTTATTCATGTCTCCCTCTCCCACCCCAAACCATGCTGTTATTACTTTTTTTCATGTTTCTGTGTCGGTTTTGATGTCTCACAACAGTTTCGAATCATGGATAGTCTGTAATATAATAACTACAGAGTGCAAATATCTGTAAATCAAAATAGTAATCGCCATCAGCGGTTTCAGCAACTAGGCAGAAAATGTTTGTTTTGAGTTTTTTTTTTCCCCGTTTTTCGCACTTTTGAATGAAGAAATGAGACACAGAGACAGCATCTTACCTGCAAAAGTCTAAAATATCTTTCAAGCAGCAACAACACAATAAATTTAACATCCCTTCATTCAATTCCCCATTAGCCATTTTTATTGGACAACAATTTCGCACGAATGACTTATCAACACCCAGCCAATTCAACCGAAACGTGCAAAATGTTAAGAAACTAGATATTGCTGTATGTGTTGCCTGTTTTGCTTTCGCTTGCTGGACCACGACTGATTCCTGTTTGCATGCCATATCCAGAGAACATGAGATAAGGGCCCCCCTGTTTCGCCCTCACATACTGCAGCCATAGTCTGCAAGGGATACAAGGGCTCTAGGCCGCCAGGATTTATAAAATTGTAGCAGACATGGTTAAATAACTGCAAGGCATTTGATACTGTAGGCATGCTCACAGAGAGATTGGGCTCACATTGTTCTGCAATCGAATCCATTTGCATAACATATATATAGTAATACATCAATGTATCATACATGTAATGTCTTATTAACCCTTTCAATACTGCTCTCGGTTTCACAACATGCAAAAGTCTTTGGAATTTTTATTAAGCAATTGTACACAGAGTGTTAAAGGCATCGCATAACAATATTTCCAATTTTATAAAAGTGTGAGCTATCATGATTTCCGCATGACGTACTTGTGTCTTTGATAAGGTCTTAAAAATAAAGCTCTGAAAAAAAATGCAAGTCAAAATGATCATTAAAAAAGTAAAATCATTGAGAGACCATTCCAGTTTCCACCCATAGATGCTGTATTGCAGAATTTTCATTGGCCGTCGAAGAATAATTGATACACGCATTTTTAATATGTGCATAATTTTACAAGTAACAGCGTAACTGGTCGAACTTTGGTGTTTTGGGGTGTTCATTTGTCTAATCAAACAACTGTCACGCGTCAGATATATCAGCTATAGCAAAGTTTGACAATTTTTTAAATGGATCTCCAAATGTTACCATAGTGTGCTTTAAAAGTGATTTTAAGCCCAATTTTATAAACAATCTAAAAAATGTTTCCCACTTTGTGTTATGGATACCATTATACAATCCACACATGCAGGTATTGAATAATTTTTTTTTGACTGCCACAACAATTTACCAAAACATATCTCGTTTACCGGTGGATGTTATCCACCATTACTGAGAATATAAAGCAATGTTTATGAAAAAACAAATTAAAATTATTACTCTTTTCATTAGAAAGTGATATATTCCTTCTGATCATAGTACATAAATGTATCAATTACTCCTGTCGGCTGCATTAAAAAAAAAGTTGGCAGATATATTTGATAATATTTTCGACAAGCTGCAGCCTTTTTTTCCTAATAAGTTCGCATCTCACTCAAATACTTGTGTAATCTCTTGTTATCAAATTGATTAGAAGTGTGGAATATGTATTAATAATGATAGGCTTGCAGAGAGAGGTTTGTAGTTAATGTGTTTGAAGCCCAAGTTTAGTTTGGGATTTGTTATTAATATACTTATGCCCCAAAGTCATAATCCTGCAATAATATGAATTCTGAATGTCTTTAGTTTTTTTTATTAATTAAGAAAAAGGTTATATGAGTTATATCTGCATCTGAAAGAGCAGAGTCGCTCTTCAGATGATTTATAACTCATATAACGCCTTATAACTGTTGGATGCCTAATAATTAAAATATAGTCGAAAATCTCGGGGTCCCCCTCCCCCACCCCCCCCGAGATTTTTCTTTAATTAATTAAAAAAAAAATCAAAGACATTGCAGAATCTATTATTGCAGGGTTATGACTTTGGGATAAAAGCTTTCAATAAAAAAATCTGAGCTTTAACCATTAATCACGAACAGGTTTTTACAAAGATAAAGATTGCTAAAAACAAAATGAAAAGATAGTACAACTTTCAGCCAAACTAAAATTGAAAAATAAAATTTCCATTTACTGTTAAAATTTATTTCAAAAATAAATTACACTAAATGGAAAGGTATTATTATACAAAAGAGATACACATATCCTTCTGAGATTCTACACCCAGCTTAATTTAGATTTAATTCGTAAAAATCTGTCAACATTCAGTAAATAATTGTTATCCAAAGTTGAAAACTTGACCGCAATATGATCTACAGAATAACCTCTGCTTAGAACTAGTTTGGTAATATAATGTCATTTTGTCATTCAATAATTTGCCTTGTTAAATGTAATTCCGGCACATACATTTTAGGATTTACTCCGGCTGTGTCCCAAACTATGAAACTAATTAACAGCAATCTGATAAAAAGTGTCATCCACAAAGAGAAAAAACTGCTAAAAATAAAGACTGATAATTCATTGTACATGGGACACGATTCATAATTTGTATGTTTGTTCATAAATATGTATCTTTAGGTCTACTGTATGGATGGTGCACGCCAATTTGTCATTTTCAGTAGATTATCTCATGTAGTTTTATTAATCCGTCGCGGCTCCCGAACACATGGCAATTCACGAACTTCACTCTGGAAGATAAGGCGTTTCTTTTATGAGGCAACCTAAGACAGTGTGGTGTGGATCATAAAGAAATGAAATATTTAATGTGGAAGGAGATTTGGAAATCTTCAGAGGTGATTGAGTTTTATATAATGATTATAGTAGTAACTATGTACATGTAATTACAATAATAGAACAAATCCTATCATAACAGGTTCCCTGCTGCCCTTTAAACTAATTTTTTGGGGGTTGGACTTTTTTTTTTTGGGGGGGGGGGCAGTTAGGAATGCCGTAATCAAAGTAGTTGAAACTGAGTACATATCATTCTTGGTATTTAACTCTAAAACATGCCGGAGAATTTCACCTCTATGGACTCCGACTCTATGTGTATTTATTGAGTGCAGATCTGCGAATTTGGCACGTTAAGAGTTAATTATCCAAATAAATTTCCATTTTGGCTGGTGTTTCCTGTCAGTCCTTCATGATATGTATCGGATTTGTACTTTTTGAAAGGATAAATTGAAAATCTGACTTAATCAAAGTTAAGGTTTGTTGAATTGAATAACACTTCAAGCATAAACAAACTGTGTTTATATTTGTTTACACTGTTTGGTTTGCTAAATGGTACAATATTTGCAACAAATTGCATATTAAATCAGTTCTCTAACAAAATGTTCAGTTCATTTCAAAGGCTAGAGTTTCAAGGGGTGGTTGAATAGTCACCATCATGAGTTAAACTATTAATTGAGTATAATTTGTATAACAACAGTGATATTTTCTGAATGCCATACAATGTAAAGTACTGCAAAAATACTAACACTTTGACACAAAAAAGGGTACATTTTTCTGAGTCATAATAGATTTTATACTTTCCCTATAATCTTTCAATTGAGTTTTATCAATCAAATTTTATTGATCCTCAATTAAATCACTCAACCCAGCCGATAATTCTTCATAAATCATTAAGTCATCAAATCAATCAGGCCATTTTTTAGATGTGACAGTACAATTTAAATATAGATATATTTTGTTTGGAATAAATGTTGTTAAGGCGGAAATCAATGTTAAGATGTTTGTATCATAGTTTTCTTTCTGGTCTGTAAAGGTATCACATCAAACTCTACCCTTTCTAACATGTATATTTACCTATCTTAATGAAGATTATTTGCGAGATCTAACAGAGTTAATCTATTGGATGTGTACAGAATATAACTGGCAAAATTGCAGCAAGTAACAATAAACTAAGGTTCACAAAGCATGTAGGAGTAATTGTGACACCACAAACAGATGTCAAAGAGTGAAAAAAAAATTGTTAACTGTACATTTACATGTGTTTTCTTTGATTTTGTCTACAACTTACAAGTTCTAATTTTTCACTCAGTACGTTAGCCTGTCATGTTTGAGTTTGATGTGACATTAAACATGATTCAGTGGATGGCAGAGTTCACTTTCAAAGTATTTTTAGAGTTTCTGAAAGTGTTGAATACCATTATTTTCCAGCATCATAATGTAATGGTAAACTGTTCTCAGAACCAGGCCTGTAAAGCAATTTAATTTGGTTAAATCTATGCTGCAGGTATTGTTACATTGATGACTCACTCTAAAGGTTTAAAACAGGGCAATGAAAAGAAAAAAGAGCTACGAGTGAAAGTTAATTTTGCAGTGATTATTCATTACTGGTTTTTATGAGCATAAATACACTAACATAACTTCCGATTAAAATGATCTAAAAATGGAGAATTGATTTTTGAAAATTGAATAAAGGAACCAGGGTTTATCATTGGTTGTGTAAAGTCATCACTGGCAACTATGGCAATGAAAAGCAAGAATGTCGGGTGGTGAGTTTAGTGTTGATTAGAGTAACCACTGTGTGTTGTCAATTATGTTCAAGCAAACTTGGTTTATTTCATGCATCGTACTTTCTATATACGTATATGCTCAAAAACATGTTGGAATCTTCATACATAACATGGTAAGAATTTTTTAGTGTTTTCAAATCCATACTGTGAGCACCAAAAACTGTGTCCAAATCAGAGTCAGAAATACATGTAACATTGACCTATGTGAAGAAATTGGAGGACTCTTTTTGTGGATTTTAGGAGGTTTTGTTTTTGGAAATTTTAAGGGTTAAATCACCTCCGAGCCTCCTGTATATTACGTACTTCCTTTGCTGTTCCAAATCACCGTTATGTAAACATTTACAAGGATATTTAAAGGTCTTGACTCAAACAATGCCTTTACAGCAACCAAAAAGGGGAGATACCTTTTTTCATAAGATTGCATTACGTAAATTCACAAAGCAGCTGTGATGTCCTTCTCTTTGGGGCGATTGTTGGCCTAAAGTGTAATAGTTGGGTGGAAAGCTTTCAAACCTTGTCGATCAAGAAAAATCAGAACAAATGTAAGTGAAATGTGACACACGTGGAAAACTGCTATCGAATGTAGTCTGCTTCTTTAAATTTTCTTTGGCAGTTAATGGTTACCGCTTAGAAACTTGGCACTGTTTGGTATGAATAAAAATGTGCAAATTAAATGATAGGGATTTTTGAACGATAGGTGCCTAGAGACTTCAACCTGTGGCATGATCTGAGTGTTTGAAGCCCCCTGAATGATAGTTATTTCAGAAGCATTACCTACATACATGACTGTACATGCGCACTTTCAGTTCATGTTTTGACATACATCTGTAATGAATCGATGTGTTAACCTATGAATTGTTGCACGGTAGATTTAGCATGAATTACAGAAGGTACTGGTATTTGAAACTGGAATACTTATGATTACTTACATGTAAATGTACCCCATACAACATAAAAAAGATTGCAATTGTCTGAGGTTTATTTTTTCTTATTTGTGTTTAAGTGTACACAGCTTTAAGCTTAATTTCCCCTTCCGGTTAAATCAATGACATTTACTTATATGGTATTTGGCATGATTAAAGGAATCTAGACCATTTCAAACTTATGGTTACAGAATTTAATAATTTTCCCCACAAAATGAGGGAATAGGTTTGTACAGGAATTTTCTAGGGATAAGCAGTGAAATTTGATAAATTTTTCCAGAAACAAAAGGTCAATGAAATTTCGGGGAATTCATCAATTTCTTCTAGAAAGTCAGGGAAATTCATTTATTCAAGATATCTTTAAAATTACCCTTGATTTGGAGGCTTGGTACTGTACATGGAGTATGCAATGATTGTTTTTAACACACTTTAAAAACTATAAAAATAGTCTTGAAAATTTACAGATTTCTGCTCTGGAAACTCATGGAAAGTCAACGAATTTTGAAAATGTGTAAGTGTATGAAACTACAAAGGCAGGAGAAACCATTGACAAAATAAAATCGTCATAAATTCCAAATGTCAAAAACATGAAATGTATTCATGTATGATTACTTTCTTGAATTTAAATCAGTGTATTCACTCGCTTGTTATTTTACGTCTTTATTTTTTTATTTTCGTTTATTTTTTTTTTATTTCTTTTTTTTCTACCCCCATAATTCCCACGATTTGCCCGCCCTCCTGGTCCGTTTTTTCCTGTGTCAACTGCCTCTTTCTATCTCCACCCCATTTCTCATAGCCAGAGCCATAGCAAGACAAATGTCACAAAGTGAAGAAGTGTTGGTTTCAGGAATTGAGAAAGAGGAGTGGGGTACGTCACACACCGAATGAGGTATCATTTCTGGTTGAGTTCAACCTAACTAGGGCTGTCAATCCTGGCAATCCATGATTAGAAAATTAAAATAAATGTTTCTAAAATAAATTGTCACCATCAATGAAACGTAAACTGAATTGGCAGGAAATGCTGTGAGTAGAGTGGTTAATCAAACATTTCACAGATGGTGCACTGTATGTTTGATACAGTTAAGAAAGAGAGAGGCCATGTTCTACCGAGTTGTACTGAAAAGATAGAATTGATGTCAGACTCATAATTACATGTAAGCAGGAATGTATTAAAGAAAATAAATTTAAAAATCGCAAGAAATTATGTACTAGTTTTATGTATAAACTTCCAGACAATACCCCCTTAATTAACACAATCCATGAATACTGTACAAAGTATCCACCCACAAATAAAGACTCTTCACACATGCACGTTAACACACCCACACCACACCACACACAGCACACAACAGCAGCACACACACACACACACACACACGTGTGAGTATGAGTGTCAGTATGTGTGTGTATGTGTGTGTGTGTGTGTGCGTGTGTGTGTGGGTGTGTGTGTGCGTGTGTGTNTGGGGGTGTGTGTGTGCGTGTGTGTGTGGGGTGTGTGTGTGCATGTGTGTGTGGTGTGTGTGTGCGTGTGGATGCGTGCGTGTGGGCGTGTGCGTGAGGGCATGTGCGTGAGTGCGTGTGCGTGAGTGTGTGTGTGTGTGTGTGTGTGCATGCGTGCTTACGTGCATGTGTGAATGAGTCGTTATTTGTGGTTGATACGTGTACAGTACTCATGGATTGTGTTAATACAGGGGGGTATGTCTGGAAGTTATACAATAAACTAGTACATAATTTCTTGGCATTTTAAATTTATTTTACTTTAATACATCCTGTATCTACGAGTCTGACATCATTCTATCTTTCAATACAACTGGTAGAACATGCCTTCTCTTTCTTAACTGTATCAAACACACAGTGCAACCATCTGTGAAATGTTTGATAACCACTCTACTCACAGCCGTTTCCTGCCATTCAGTTACGTTTCGTTAAGGTGACAATTTCATTTTAAGAACATTTATTTTAATTTTCTAAATCCATGGATGCAGAGATTGACAGCCCTAGTTAGGTTGAACTCAACCAGAAATGATACCTCATTCGGTGTGTGACGTACCACTCCCTCTTCTCAATCTGAAACCAACACTTTTCACTTTGTGACATTTGTTTGCATGTGTGGCTATGAGAAATGGGTGGAGAAAGAGGAGTGGACACAGGGGAAAAACGACAGGAGGGGGGCAAATCGTGGGAATTAGGGGGTAAGAGTGAAATACACTGATTTAAATGTCAAGAAAGTAATCATACATGATACATTTCATGTTTTTGACATTTGGAATTTATGACGCATTTATTTTGATCGGTTTCTCCTGCCTTTGTAGTTTCATACACTTACACATTTTCAAAATTCCTTGACTTTCCATGAGTTTCCAGAGCAGAAATCTGTAAATTTCCAAGACCGTTTTTATAGTTTTAAAGTGTGTAAAAACACATCATTGCACTACTCCATGTACATGTACCAAGCTCCAAATCAAGGGTAATTTTAAAGATATCTTGAATAAATGAATTTCCCTGACTTTCTAGAAGAAATTGATGAATTCCCCGAATTTCCATGACCTTTTGTTTCTGGAAAAATTATCAAATTTCACTGCTTATCCAGAAATTCCTGTACAAACCCTATTCCCTCATTTTGTGGGGAAAATTATAAAGTTCTGTGAACCATAAGTTTGAAATGGTCTAGATTCCCTTCTAATCATGCCAATACCATAAGTAATGTTCATTGATTTAACCGGAAGGGAAATAAGCTTAAAGCTGTGTACACTAAACACAAATAAGAAAAATAAACCTCAGACAATGCAATCTTTTTTTTATGTGTATGGGGTACATTACATGTAAGTAATCATAATGTATTCCAGTTTCAAAATACCAGTAACCATTCCTGTAATTCATGTAAATCTACGTGCAACAATTCATAGGTAACACATCATTCATACAGATGTATGTCAAAACATGAACTGAAAGTGGCATGTACACGTTCATGTATGTAAGGTAATGTTCTGAAAATAACTATCATTCAGGGGCTTAAACACTCAAGAATCATGCCACAGGTGAAGGTTTCAAAAATCCCTATCATTTAATTTGCACATTTTTATTCATACAACATGTGCCAAGTTTCTAAGCGGTACACCATTAACTGCCAAAGAAATTAAAGAAGCAGTCACTACATGATAGCAGTTTTCCACGTGTGTCACATTTCACTACATTTGTTCTGATTTTTCTTGTCACAAGGTCTGAAAGTTTCCACCCAAACTATACACTTTGGCCAAACATCGCCCACAAAGAGAAGGACATCACAGCTGCTTTGTGAATTTACGTATGCAATCTTATGAAAAAAGGTATCTCCCCTTTTGGTGCTGTAAAGGCATTGTTTGAGTCAGACCTTAAAATATCCTTGTAAATGTTTACATAACGGTGATTTGGAACAGCAAAGGAAGTACGGTACATATACAGAGGCTCGGAGTGATTTAACCCTTAAAATTCAAACAAAACCTCCTAAAATCACAAAAAGAGTCCTCAAATTTCTTCACATAGGTCAATGTTACATGTATTTCTGACTCTGATTTGGACACAGTTTGTGGTGCTCACAGTATGGATTTGAAAACACTAAAATCTTACCCATGTTATGTATGAAGATTCCAACATGTTCTTGAGCATATACAGTATATAGAAAGTACATGCATGAAATAAATCAAGTTTGTTGAACATAATGACAACACACAGTGGTTACTCTATCAACACTAACTCACCACCCGACATTCTTGCTTTCATTGCATAGTTGCCAGTGATGACTTTACACAACCAATGATAAAACCCTGGTTCCTTATTCAATTCAAAATCAATTCTCCATTTTAGATCATGAAATGGAAGCTATGTTATGTATTATGCTCATAAAAACCAGTAATGAAAATCACTGCAAAATAACTTTTCACTCAGTAGCTCTTTTTTTCTTTTCATTGCCCCTGTTTAAACCCTAGAGTGAGTCATCAATGTAACAATACCTGCAGCATAGATTTAACCAAATTAAATGCTTTACGGCCTGGTTCTGAGAACAGTTTACCATTACATTATGATGCTGGAAATAATGTATCAACACTTTCAGAACTCTAAAAATACCTGAAAGTGAACTCTGCCATCCACTGAATCATGTTTAATGTCACATCAAACTCAACATTACAGGTAAGTCACTGAGTGAAAAATAGAACTTGTAAGTGTAGACAAAAATCAAAGAAAAACACATGTAAATGTACAGTTACAATTTTTTTTCACTCTTTGACATCTGTTTGTGGTGTCACAATTACCCTAATGCTTTGTGCAAACCTTAGTTTATGTTACTTTGTGCAATTTGCCAGTTATATTCTGTACACATCCCAATAGATTAA